>JAMPIV010001707.1:0-40181 GCA_024509875.1 Oreohelix idahoensis | reverse complement strand
GGGTGGAGTGGGTTCATGGGTGCAACAGATAGAATGTTTGAAGACGGATGAAAGAGGAGAATGAGGGTGGGGAAGAGAGAGAGAGAAGTGAAAAAAGAGAAAAGAAACGGGGTGGGTGGGTATTGCAGAGGGATTAAGGATTTAACGAAAGAACACTAAATAGATGCGTTGCGTGGAGTGTTTTGTTGGTTGTGTGTGTTGGTGTGTGTAAGTGTGTCAGATATGTTAATAAGACAAGGTATAGAGAATAATTAAATAGAAAACAGAGATTCATAAAGAACACGAACTTGGGATTCATTTAAAGAGGACAACAGAGAAAGAATTATGAATGTGTGTGAGATAATACATGAGTGAATGAGTGGCTGCGTGAGTGAAAGACCGAATAATGAGAATATTGAGGGATGGGTAATTGAAAACAGAGAGATAATAAGTGAGTGAGTCAGTGAGTGACTAATATAAAGAATTAGCCAGTGAGTGAATGTAAATAAGCATGAGCAAGAGTAAATGAGAAAGTGAATGTGCATTCGTGAGTGAAATTTAATTAGTAAGTGAGTGAGAGTAAACAGCGGATGGTAGATGAGTGAAAGAGTGTGAGAAAATAATGAAAAGTGAGTGACAAAGACTACACGAGTAGATAAGCAAAAGAAAGTTTGAAAATATGAGTTAAATTTCACCCACGAATGTAAATTCATTTCCTCATTTACTCTTGCACGCTCGTTTGCTGGTGCTCATTTACTTTCACCCACTGGCTAAATCCTTCCCTTAACTCACTCACTCACCCACGTACTCACTCACCCACTCACTCACTCACCCATCCACTCACCCACTCACTCATTCACTCACTTACCCACCCACTCACTCATTCACTCACCCACCCACTCACTCACTCACTCACTCACTCACTCACTCACTCACCCACCCACTCACTTATCCACCCACCCACCCACACACTCACCTACTCACTCACTCACCCACTCACCCACTAATTCACTCACCCACCCACCTACCCACCCACCTCACCCACTCACTCACCCACTCACTCACCCGTCCACTCACTCACTCACCAATTATCACTCACATTGTTTACTTACCTTTTCCTCAATATTCTCTTTATTTTTATGAACCATCGTCATTATCACCCTTTATCTCCCCCAAAGGAGCATAAACCGTCAACAACCTTATGCCAGGTCTTCCTGTCCTATGCCATCCACTCAAAGTCTTGCCATCTTTTCCTCATCCCCTTCATATCTGTCTCCAGTTCTCTTCTCCATGTGTTCTTTGGTCTCCGTATACCTCCCTTACAAGGAGATCCCAGAACAAGGACTACCTTGTAATGCTCAACATTTTTCGTCAATGTGTCTCCTATTCATCACCAGCGTCGCCTTCCCATCTATTGTTCCACTGGCCTTTGTCATTTTCTAAATTCCTAGTTTCTCCTCGTTTTAGCGAGGCGCCCCACCAGTTTAAACTATATAAAGTCCCTCGGATATATTAGGGCGCATGTTCAGATATATATATGTATAATATAACTAAGCAGGTGAGATGAAAAAAAAAGGTAAAGGATCCTGTTACAGGCCCATTGAGGTATAATGGGAGTATGGTGTTAGGCCCATATTTTCTTGACCATCGGCACACTAGGGGTGATGTGGTTAGCATCACGTCGGATGTGAAATGTGGGAACCAATATAAAAATGACTAGAAAGTGAAGGAAAATCGATTTAAAAATAAAATTGCTTCTGATGACGAATCTGCAAATAAAAGGAAACAGGTGTAAGAGAATAAAATAGTGTACCAGCGTCACGCGCCAGTTTACCCAGCTGTAAATAGGTACCTGAATCTGCTCTTGAATTAGGGACAGCAAAGGCAGAGTGGAAGGGAACTGGTTACCAAAGTCTCTTAAAGCTGGGCTGGTGAAGTCTCTAACATTTCACTCCCCTATGGCAGTATCTGCTTTAAATGGAGATCGCTGTCGTGACTGCTGGGTCATCTCAGTGAGATAGTCCGTAAGGACACGATGGAAAACTAGAACGATAGAAAAACTAGAACGATGGAAAAAGTAGAATGATGGAAAACTACAACGATGGACAACTAGAATGATGTAACACTAGAACGATAGAAAAACTACAACGATGGAAAAAGTAGAATGATGGAAAAACTAAAAGGATTGAAAACTAGAACGATGGAAAACTAGAACGATAGAAAAACTTGAACGATGGAAAAAGAAGAATGATGGAAAAACTAGAACGATGGAAAAACTAGAACGATGGAAAAAGTAGAATGATAGAAAAACTAGAACGATAGAAAAACTGGAACGATAGAAAAACTAGAACGATGGAAAAACTAGAACGATGGAAAAAGTAGAATGATAGAAAAACTAGAACGGTGGAAAAACTAGAATGATGGAAACATTAGAACGATGGAAAAAGTAGAATGATAGAGAAACTAGAACGGTGGGAAAAAACTAGAACAATGGAAAAACTAGAACAATGGAAAAACTAGACCGATGGAAAAACTAGAACGATGGAAAAACTATATCGACGGAAAAACTAGAACGATGGAAAAAGTAGAATGATAGAAAAACTAGAACGATAGAAAAACTGGAACGATAGAAAAACTAGAACGATGGAAAAACTAGAACGATGGAAAAAGTAGAATGATAGAAAAACTAGAACGGTGGAAAAACTAGAACGATGGAAAAAGTAGAATGATAGAAAAACTAGAACGGTGGAAAAACTAGAATGATGGAAACATTAGAACGATGGGAAAAGTAGAATGATAGAGAAACTGGAACGGTGGGAAAAAACTAGAACAATGGAAAAACTAGACCGATGGAAAAACTAGAACGATGGAAAAACTAGAACGATGGAAAAAGTAGAATGATAGAAAAACTAGAACGATAGAAATAGTAGAATGATAGAAAAACTTAGAACGATGGAAAAAGTAGAATGATGGAAAAAGTAGAACGATGGAAAAACTAGAACGATGGAAAAAGTATAATGATTGAAAAACTAGAACGATAGAAAAAGTAGAATGATAGAAAAACTAGAACGATGGAAAAAGTAGAACGATGGAAAAAGTAGAACGATGGAAAAACTAGAACGATGGAAAAACTAGAACGATGGGAAAAGTAGAACAATGGAAAAACTAGAATGAAGCAAAAACTACAACGATGGAAAAACTTAACTTACTTATTTAGTCGTTCCCCTTCTACCGTGAGGTGTAGAGGTTTGGAAGAGAGAGCGCCAGACTATTCTTTCAGCCGTCTTCTTCCTGGCCTGGTTCCATTCTAGTCCTCGGTCCTTCAAAGATTGTCTAATGTTGTCCTCCCAGCGGACTCTGGGTCATCCTGGAGGTCTAGATCCCTGGCTCTTTGTTTCCCATGCTTGTCGTGGTAGCCGATCTTCTCCCATTCTGCAGACATGGCCAAACCATCTTAGTTGGGACTGTTCTATTTGGGTCTGCAGCGGGTGGGATTTTAGGCCTTGACGTATCGTCTGGTTGCGGACCATGTCTCTTCTTGTTACTTCAACCACCTTCCTCAGATACCTCATTTTTGAGGTTTGGATCTGGCTTTTGTGGGTTGTAGTCATTTCCCATGACTCGCATCCATATGTCAAGACTGGGACATAGGTGGAGCGGTATACAGCCATCTTCGTTTTCTTACCAACCTCTTTCTTCTGAGGAATCCTCGATTTATGGCCTGATAAAGTCTCCCAGCCGCTGCTTTTCGAGTGGCCAACTCTTCTTTGATGCCCCCTTTTCGGTCTATAATAGCTCCGAGGTATATAAAGTGGCCGACCTGCTCCAGGACCTGTTCTCCCAACTTAATCTGATGTTTTCTTTCTTCTCGTGATATCACCATGGATTTTGTTTTAGAGCTGCTTATGACCATCCCTCTCTTCTCCAGCTCTTCCTTCCAGACTTGCAGGTTGGATTGGAGATGTGTCTCTGATTTAGCAATCAGGGCAACATCATCAGCAAATGCCAGCTCTGAAATATAGACCTGTCTCATTGTGGTGAAGTGGGATGTTATAAATATTTATAGGGGACTTAGTGTACTGACTGAGATCAGCTGTGAAGGTATCTATATCTAATAAGAGTAGTGTATTATAGATAACCTTACTTGCTGCCACTTCATTGCTGTCATGAATGTATATGTGTCCTGATTCAAATACAAAGGGAACCAGGAATCACAATCAATTTTAATTACAAGTGATATGTACAGAATTTATCAATATGAATATTGTAGTGACATATATTATTAAAAGTATCCTATGTGTGTCAGTTGTGTAGTAGTATTATGAGGTAATACTGGTTTTGTTTTGTTCAAGCTCTGTTGGTATTTGTCATCATGACTTCAATAGTTTGTTTCTATGGGAACTAGTATTGGAGATGTTCTCAGTTCCTGGTATTAAAACAATTTACTTCCCCTCTTAAGTTTATGTTACAATGTTATTTTAAGATGGGGGTACATAATGTTGAGCTCAGCTGGCCACATCAGCTTATCTTGCGTGATGGCGGCAGGAAAAGACTCCTCTGCTCGATTTCTCCCCTGGGCTCTGGAGACACCTCACTGATAGCTAAATGGACCAAGGAGTATGCTGTCCGACTCTGGATTCAGCAAAGCTCTGACCAGGTGCTGCTCAATAACGTCAAGACCACGGTCCCTGAAAACAAGAAGGATGTACCTTCTACTTCATAACTAATTGATACTCTAGTTCTACACTGAGCACAATACATCACAAACATTGAGTTCAGAGCGTTAGGCCAACTGTCAGCTTCATCTGAAATACTTTATACCAGTATTTCCCTCCCTAATGGTTACTACGCCTCTGCACTTCCAGCATTATTTCTGTCTAGTCAATCATCTAGGTGTCAGTGTACTGTTTGGCCATTCCATGCCGTTTTACTTTCCTCCGACACCTTCTGTTCAGGCTGGAGCATTATAGGCTTTACATCATGTTTGCTACTGAACTACACATATATACAGGCATAAATTAACAATTCACATTCAATTTTCATTAAAAGATACTGAATGTTTCAAGCTTACCACAATTCATGGAAATAAACACAGATACGTTGACTAGCAATGAATTCTGGCACAAATACTGGCACAAATTCCCATCTGCTTATGTTCCAGGCTTTTATTTAGCAAAAATATGAGCTGGCTTCAACGCACTGTTGCTTTATCAAGCTTATTTGAACTAGTGGTCTCGAACTAACGCTCCTAAGTTATTATATCAGCGAGTCTGGCCAATGGAGCCACGTTTCGACAAGTGTTTGAAAAAATGTTACCTTTTCACGTCTCCCCTAACAACGCAAGATAGTATTTATAGCCCGACCAATCGTGGTTAGTCTTTCATTTGTTGCGCTCCAATCAATTTGGAGTTTACATGGTAGGCTATTTCCGTAACGTAAGGTTTTTTTCAAACACGTTATAAAAAAATTTTATGAGCAGAAATGATTTCATGCTGTCAGGCATCTCCACTATTTTATTTTGGTTATAATTTATTAATTCCTGGACTATTTGCGTAACGTTTTACATATTCTTTGTCAGCAAGCCCTAAGGAACCCAAATATCCAAATTTAAAAGAGCTAAGTGGCTGCGTTCAAAATATGCAATTTCTTCTACCTCCTGTTTCGAAGATGTGCTGTCTGGGTACTGTAATGTTTTCAAACGTAAACCCATCTAATGTTATCTTTTCTAATAAGCGTTTTTTATGATTTTAAAACCTAACTCTGGGAAGGGTAGTGAATTTATCACTGTCCGTCCGAAAAAGTTAGTGCTTGTAGCCTAACACGCGTGATAGTAGTAATTGTATATCGCGCGACGCGGGTTGGGGGGTGGCATTAATAGCGAGACACGTGTTTCGTTGCATGCGTTCCTGATTTCATTCGCCCCTCTCTCTTTCTATTTGAGTCCATCTGTTCGTTCGTTTTGGTAACGTAGTATAATTAATGTTAGGATTAATTTAGGTCATTACGCAGTGTGCCTCTCAATGTTTTTCTTAGAAATGCAATACCCGTTTCATTGAAGAAAGCGGGTAATAATACAGTAGGCTTTTACTATCAACGTGAAAGCGTTACAATTTGCCGACGAAGTAGAAAACAAGGGGGATTTCGAGTACAGTCATTGTGACAGCACTGTTCTTTACCATTCTTCTTCCTTTTATTAAATTTATTTGTTAGGCTTTGCATTTACGTTTTAATTTATATATGGGGATTAGAATAATTCACGACATCTCCCCTCTTAAAACAGACATTATATGTCAGTCCTTTATTCCATATACACATAGAGAAATTTATTATTATTTCTGGGGTTTACGGTGATTCTCATCACACGGATGGCGGCTTAAAAAATCCGCTCCCAAATTTGTTTTTCCAGATATATACTCAATGCTAAAATTATAGGGAGCCAAAAGCAAGGACCATCGGAGTAACCTAGAGTTCTCATGCCTAGCCTGGGCTAGAAACGATAAAGGTTTGTGGTCCGTTTGCAACTTAAATGCCTTCCCATACAGATAAATATTGAATTTCTTTATTGCCCATATTACTGCAAGACATTCTTTTTCGCTAGTTGAGTAGTTGATTTCAGCTTTATTCAATTTTCTGCTAGCATATGCCACTGGGCTTAATTCCCCATCCAATGCATCTGATTTCTGTAGTAGAGTTGCACCTAACCCAATATTACTTGCATCTGTCCTTACTATGAATTCTTGACTTAAGTCAGGTAATTTCAAAATGGGTTTACTTGTGAGCTTTTCCTTCAATTCTTGGTAAGTCATTTCACATTGTGGTGTCCATGTAATGCGATCTGGATGTCCTTTACGTGTCAAATCAGTTAACGGTGCACATATGGAATTAAAGTTTTTGATATACTTCTGGTAGAAACCACATAATGAGACAAAGGATCTCACGTCCTTCTTGGTTTGTGGTCTCGGGGCTTTCTGTAGTTTCTCTAAATTCTTTGGGTCAGGGGTCATGTTTCCCTGATAAACTGTGTGTCCCAAAAATTCCAATTCTTTACATCCCACGCAACATTTGGTTGGTCGGGCTGTTAAATTTGCTTCCCTAAGTCGATCAAACAGCATCTTCAGAGAGTCAATGTGTTCCTCAAATGTTTCTGTTGCTATCAGGATATCATCCATGAAATTTGTTATACATGGATTATTCAGAGGGTCCAATAATTTTCTCATCATTCTAGAGAAGACACTAGGCGCATTCTTCAATCCAAATGGCAATCTATTAAACTCATAGTGTCCTTCTGAGGTACTAAAAGCTAGGTATGGTCTAACCTCAGGCTTTACGGGAATCTGATAGTATCCTTTACTCAGATCCACTTTTGAGAAATATTTAGCTTTATTTAGTCTGGCAAACAGCTGATTTGTATCCGGCAATGGATCCACCTGTCCTTCTGTAATAGCATTCAGTCTCCTGTAATCTATACAGAGTCTATGTTCTCCAGAGGGCTTCCTTAAGAGTACAACACCGGAACTATACGAAGATTCACTGTGTGAAATAATTCCTTCCTTCAATAGATAGTCTATCTCTTCCTTCAAAGCTTTCTCCTTAGCAAACGGAATCGAATATGGGTTCATACAGACAGGTGTGGGGTCTATCAGTTTCATATCATATTCCAATAGGTTTGTATGCCCTGGTCGGTCTGTTAACACCTCTGCATGATTATTTAGAACCTGTTGCACTCTCTCTTTCTGAGTTTTCGTTAAATGTGTACTGATTTTCACCTGTGCTGCTATCTCACAGGGGTGTAATGGATACTCAAATGATGAAAGTGGTTCCTTTTTCATCTCCATGGCGATGGACAAGGTCAACAAGTGTGTCTCCTCCTGATGTTCTCTTTCCAAATATTTCTTCAGGAGATTCACATGATAGATTTTTTCTTTCCCCTTCTTATCTATCTTATAATTTGTTCTAGACATCCTTCTCTAGAACTGTATATGGACCCTGCCATCCAATTTGTAACTTATTCTGACTCCCGGGGAGAAGAAGCAGTACCTTCTCTCCCACAGCCAAATTTCTGTCTTTCGCCTTCCTGTTATAATAGGCAGCATGTTTCTTCCTGGCTTGTTTCAAATTTTCATTGGCAAGTTTCCAGCCAGTTTTTAAACGAGTGGTCAGCTCATTCACATATTGGTATGAAGATGTAATGTTTTCCTCTGCCTTTTCATCAGTCCACGTTTTTTTCTTAGCAAAGCTACATATGGACCTTTAATTTTGTGGACCTATTTGTCCATGCACCGGTATGGTCTCTTCCACTCGAAGCTCTATAGTGATGATTTTTCTTCCCAGAATTATCATGCATAAAACGACCGCTACCAATTCTTTTCCTGGGGGCTTTCTCCCCACTTAAAATTCTTGATGAGAGATTTCCTCTCTACATCTTCTTCCTCCAGTTTGTTTAAGTCCGATTGAGGGATTTTCGGCTTATCCTGGGGTAAGACATCCTTTTGCACTCTCCGCATAGTGGCCATTGTAAAACAGTTAAGTGAAGCTTGTCCGTGAAAAGGGGCTTCCCATTCCATTTGGTCCACTTTATCAAATCTATTTTTCTTTTTATTATCAGGCCTAATTTTGCCCCGTGGCGTGTCCAGGTCCTGATCAATGTTCCCACTTGTGGGTGTTCCCTCATGTGCTATGCTACCCCTTTCTACAAAATTCTCAATGTCCCATCTTGCTTTGGGCCAATAATAATTGTGAGCCACCTTTTGAATGATGGTACCTATCTTCTCATGGTCCCCATCTGGTTTCACATGTAGGCTCCTTATTAAGTCTGCCCTATTCTTTTAGGAAGTACCAGCTGTCCTTGACCTTTGGATCTAGCTCCAGTCTTCCTATACATCAACTTGTTTTTCATGTAAAAATCTCCCTTGCCTGGAGTTGTATGACAAGTTGACAATTTTCTGAAACAAGGCTTGAGTGTTTTATCTCCAGCCTGTGCCTTCCTCATCTCTTCTGGAGTGGTATCTAACATAATATCCTCCTCCTGTCTTGAGGTCGACCTGACCTGAAGGGTTGCCATATACACAGGTTTCCTTCTACAACGGTCAGTGTCATGATTGTCCATCTGACAATTTTTACACCACCTTTTTCCTTGGTTGAAAGATTTTCTTTCATCATATTTCCTTTCATCGAATTGTGGGAATTTATTTTTATTTTCATACCGTGGCCTATCAAACTGGTGCTTACCTTTGTTTTGATCCATAGGATCAAATTTATTAAAGTTCTGTGGTGCCCTAAAGTTATCCACTTGTTTCTTTTTATTACCTGTTACCTCTGCTTGAGCTGCTTGATACCTTTCAGCAACATTTAGCAACTCACCCAGCCTCTCTGCACCTTGTTCCATGAGAAACTTTCTCAGGTCTGGAGCCATGGACTCTCTTAGTTGCTCTATAAGGACCATTTCCTTAAGATCTTGGGTTTTCCCCAGAGAAGTCCATTTCTCCAAGTATGTCTCTATTCGTGCAGAGAACTGGTGATAGGTCTCACCTGACAGTAGTTTAGCATTCCTAAATTTTTTCCTATAGAATTCTGCATTCTTTTCATATCTTAACAAAAGAGCCTGCTTTAGCATGTCATAATTTTCCTGATCACCTCTGCTCATTTTGCAAAAACTTCATAAGCTGCCCCACGAAGTCCCTGAGATAACTTTAAGCTCCACCTTTCTCTCTCTAACCCATACGTGGTAGCTAATAGTTCATACCTTTTTAGGTAGCTCTCTATATCATCGTCTTTCTCAACAAAATGATCTAAATGAAAATTCATAGCTGAGGTTGAGGCTCCTTGGCTAGCAGTGGCATCAGAGGTAAAGGGAACTGGCACCATTTTCAGGAGCATGGCCTTGAAACTCAAACTCCCTTAGTCGTAACTCATGTTCCCTTTGTAATCTTTTATCTTCTGCTTCCCTTTCTGCAGTCAATCTTCTTTCTTCTCTTTTCTGCAGCTATATTTCTTCACTCTGTCTTCTTTCCTCGGCTTCCAATGCTTTAGCCTCTTTGTCAGCCTCAATCTGCAACCTCTTAGTCTCAGCCTCAGCCTCAAATTGTAACTTCTTAATTTCTTTTTCAGCCTCTAACTTTCTTTCGGCTTCAAACCTTCTTTCTTCGCGTTCAATAAATTTGTCACATTCCGTAGTGACATAGGCAACCATAACTTGCCCATCTAATCCTAACTCTTTTGCAGTCTGAACAGCAGCAGATCGAAATTTGGCCAGGTCCGCCATTGTCTATCAGGTAAATTTATACAATGTCTAACCAACAATTCAATCTCTAAATATATATCTAATGGACAACTCAGGCACCGTGAGCTCAACCTTATTTAATTCCACCCAAGGATACCTTTTAATTCTTATATTCCCTGAAGTGAATTACCCCCCATATTTTTAATAGGGAAAGATTCAAAATCCCAAGAGCGAGACCCCAATATATGTGGTGAAGTGGGATGTTATAAATATTTATAGGGGACTTAGTGTACTGACTGAGATCAGCTGTGAAGGTATCTATATCTAATAAGAGTAGTGTATTATAGATAACCTTACTTGCTGCCACATATATATATATCTCAGTCAGAATTATTCTGGAATAGTGTGATGACTACGTTGTATGTCTAGGGTATGTGTATGATGAAGTGTAAGTCATAACAACAACAGACAGATAAAAAATTTAATTTATTCCACCACACTTGACAACACTGTGACACTCACATACATATAACACTCTAAAGGATATCTTAAAGGAGTCACTGATAACTTTTCAAATAACAATATGTATTCATTGCTGTCATGAATGTATATGTGTCCTGATTCAAATTCAAAGGAACCAGGAATCACAATCAATTTTAATTACAAGTTATATGTACAGAATTTATTAATATGAATATTGTAGTGACATATATTATTAAAAGTATCCTATGTGTGTCAGTTGTGTAGTAGTAATATGAGGTAATACTGGTTTTGTTTTGTTCAAGCTCTGTTGGTATTTGTCATCATGACTTCAATAGTTTGTTTCTATGGGAACTAGTATTGGAGATGTTCTCAGTTCCTGGTATTAAAACAATTTACTTCCCCTCTTAAGTTTATGTTACAATGTTATTTTAAGATGGGGGTACATAATGTTGAGCTCAGCTGGCCACATCAGCTTATCTTGCGTGATGGCGGCAGGAAAAGACTCCTCTGCTCGATTTCTCCCCTGGGCTCTGGAGACACCTCACTGATAGCTAAATGGACCAAGGAGTATGCTGTCCGACTCTGGATTCAGCAAAGCTCTGACCAGGTGCTGCTCAATAACGTCAAGACCACGGTCCCTGAAAACAAGAAGGATGTACCTTCTACTTCATAACTAATTGATACTCTACTTCTACACTGAGCACAATACATCACAAACATTGAGTTCAGAGCGTTAGGCCAACTGTCAGCTTCATCTGAAATACTTTATACCAGTATTTCCCTCCCTAATGGTTACTACGCCTCTGCAATTCCAGCATTATTTCTGTGTAATCAATAATCTAGGTGTCAGTGTACTGTTTGGCCATTCCATGCAGTTTTACTTTCCTCCGACACCTTCTGTTCAGGCTGGAGCATTATAGGCTTTACATCATGTTTGCTACTGAACTACACATATATACAGGCATAAATTAACAATTTAAATTCAATTTTCATTAAAAGATATTGAATATTTCAAACCTACCACAATTCATGGAAATACACAGATACGTTGACTAGCAATGAATTCTGGCACAAATACTGGCACAAATTCCCATCTGCTTATGTTCCAGGCTTTTATTTAGCAAAAATATGAGCTGGCTTCAACGCACTGTTGCTTCATCAAGCTTATTTGAACTAGTGGTCTCGAACTAACGCTCTGAATTGTGTATATTCGCAGCTCTAACCAATGAAACCACGTCTCCACATCTTTTCAAAAAAATACCCCTTCTATTCGTTTCCCATAACAACGCAAGATAGTATTTATAGCCCGACCAATCGTGTTTAGTCTTATATTTGTTGCGCTCCAATCAATTAGGAGTTAACATGATAGGCTATTTCCGTAACGTAAGGTTTTTTCAAACACGTTATAAAAAAATTTTAGGAGCAGAAATGATTTCATGCTGTCAGGCATCCCCACTATTTTATTTTGGTTATAATTTATTAATTCCTAGACTACTTGCGTAACGTTTTACATATTCTTTGTCAGCAAGCCCTAAGGAACCCAAATATACAAATTTAAAAGAGCTAAGTGGCTGCGTTCAAAATATGCAATTTCTTCTACCTCCTGTTTCGAAGATGTGCTGTCTGGGTACTGTAATGTTTTCAAACGTAAACCCATCTAATGTCATCTTTTCTAATAAGCGTTTTCCAGGTTTTTAAAACCTAACTCTGGGAAGGTTAGTGTTTTTATCACTGTCCGTCTGAAAAAAAGTTAGTGCATGTGGCCTTACACGCGTGATAGTAGTAATTGTATATCGCGTTACGCTTGTTGGGGGTGGCATTAATAGCGAGACACGTGTTTCGTGTTGCATGCGTTCCTGATTTCATTCGCCCCTCTCTCTTTCTATTTGAGTCCATCTGTTCGTTCGTTTTGGTAACGTAGTATAATTAATGTTAGGATTAATTTAGGTCATTACGCAGTGTGCCTCTCAATGTTTTTCTTAGAAATGCAATACCCGTTTCATTGAAGAAAGCGGGTAATAATACAGTAGGCTTTTACTATCAACGTGAAAGCGTTACAATTTGCCGACGAAATAGAAAACAAGGGGGATTTCGAGTACAGTCATTGTGACAGCACTGTTCTTTACCATTCTTCTTCCTTTTATTAAATTTATTTGTTAGGCTTTGCATTTACGTTTTAATTTATATATGGGGATTAGAATAATTCATGACACTCATCTTCCAGTACCCCGCTGAATACTTTCTTGTTCTCTCCTTACATGCCTTGATGACATCGTCCATGAGGAGTATGAAAAGATAAGGTAACAGGATAACGCCTTGTCTTACACCAGTGGTGGTCCTGAACTCTTCTGACTTATAGTTTGCTGTCCTCACATAATTTCTGCAAGACTTGTAGAAGCTCTGTGGAAAAACTAGAACGATGGAAAATGTAGAACGATGGAAAAACTAGAACGATGGAAAAACTAGATCGATGGAAAAAGTAGAATGATAGAAAAACTAGAACGCTGGAAAAACTAGAATGATGGAAAAATTAGAACGATGGAAAAAGTAGAATGATAGAGAAACTAGAACGGTGGAAGAAAACTAGAACGATGGAAAAACTAGAACGATGGAAAAACTAGAACGATGGAAAAAGTAGAACGATGGAAAAAGTAGAACGATGGAAAAACTAGAACGACGGAAAAACTAGAACGATGGAAAAAGTAGAATGATAGAAAAACTAGAACGATGGAAAAAGTAGAATGATGGAAAAAGTAGAACGATGGAAAAACTAGAACGATGGAAAAACTAGAATGATGGAAAAACTAGAACGATGGAACAACTAGAACGATGGAAAAAGTAGAATGATAGAAAAACTAGAACGATAGAAAAAGTAGAATGATAGAAAAACTTAGAACGATGGAAAAAGTAGAACGATGGAAAAAGTAGAACGATGGAAAAACTAGAACGATGGAAAAACTAGAACGATGGAAAAAGTAGAATGATTGAAAAACTAGAACGATAGAAAAAGTAGAATGATAGAAAAACTAGAACGATGGAAAAAGTAGAACGATGGAAAAAGTAGAACGATGGAAAAAGTAGAACGATGGAAAAACTAGAACGATGGAAAAACTAGAACGATGGAAAAAGTAGAATGATGGAAAAAGTAGAACGATGGAAAAACTAGAACGATGGAAAAACTAGAATGATGGAAAAACTAGAACGATGGAACAACTAGAACGATGGAAAAAGTAGAATGATAGAAAAACTAGAATGATAGAAAAAGTAGAATGATAGAAAAACTTAGAACGATGGAAAAAGTAGAACGATGGAAAAAGTAGAACGATGGAAAAACTAGAACGATGGAAAAACTAGAACGATGGAAAAAGTAGAATGATTGAAAAACTAGAACGATAGAAAAAGTAGAATGATAGAAAAACTAGAACGATGGAAAAAGTAGAACAATGGAAAAACTAGAACGATGGAAAAACTAGAACGATGGAAAAAGTAGAATGATAGAAAAACTAGAACGATGGAACAACTAGAACGATGGAAAAAGTCGAAAGATAGAAAAACTAGAATGAAGGAAAAACTACAACGATGGAAAAACTAGAACGATGGAAAATTTAGAACGATGGAAAAACTAGAACGATGGAAAAACTAGAACGATGGAAAAAGTAGAATGATAGAAAACTAGAACGGATGGAAAAACTACAACGGTGGAAAAACTAGAACGATGGAAAAACTAGAACGATAGAGAAACGAACGATGAAAAAAGTAGAATTATATGGAAAAACTAGAACGATAGAAAAACTAGAACGATATAAAAACGATAATGATAGAAAAAACTAGAACGATAGAGCAGAGGTGTCCCTAAAATATTTAGCACCCGGGGCGGATCCTACCTCTGGTACTCTCATGGCATAAAGAAAAACACTTGCAAGCATATTTTTAACATTAAGTACTTTTGTAAGAGTGTCCATGAAACCGCTTTCCTGGCTGTCACCCGGTGCGGACCGCCCCCCCCCCCCCTTTTTTTTTTTTAGTACGCAACAGCGATATAGAAACTAGAACGATGGAAAAACTAGAACGATTGAAAAACTAGCACGACGGAAAAGCTGGAACGATAGAAAATAAACTAGAATGATAGAAAAACTAGAACAATATTAAAAATAATGAGCAGCGAATGTGAAAATACAAGGAATAGTAAATAATGATAATGAAACAACTAAAATTGAGTTTTAACGGTAGAAATTAACAAATATGTGAAACAAAGAAAGAGAAAGAAGAAATGACAAATGAAAGAGTAAACGAGAATTGAATAATTTTCTGGCGGACTATAACAGACTATTATCACGAAGCGCGCGTATGTGTGTGTGTGTGTGTCTATGTGTGTCTGTGTGTGTCTGTGTTTGAAGACCGAGAGGGAAAAACGAGCAGAAACGCAAATCTGAAGATGGGAACTAACTTCCATTCTATTGGTTGACAACGAAGCTCGCGTGTCTGTGACAGGTTTCTATTGGCGGTAACTGAGTTCCCGATGTGTTCTCGCCTGGAGTCTTGTAGAGTCGACAACTTCCGATAAGGACAGACATTGCGTGGATGGCACGAGGCAGGAAGAAATGGCATACATTTGTGGACAGCCTATGATCCTTTGGGGACCTGAAGGATGATGATGTGACTTCCCCCCTCCCCCATATCAGATTGCATAGGGGACCCAAAGACGCAGCAATAGAGAACGCAGTCAGCGACTCATAGCTTGACTGCCTGCGTCAGGACCAGCGAATCAGAGCTGGTCAAGACCGCACTCCACCTCCACGTGGTGGTCCTGGAAACAGTCTGCAGGTGTGCAGTCTGGCTGAGCGAGTGTGGATCGCAATGGGAAGGCAAACTCGGTCCTAAAAAATGCCGTGCAGAAGTCGGATGTGTCGACCGAAAGGTGCAGATATCACAGCTTAGGCGTAAACAGACACAACGCAACCACCGTCCTTTTCAGGGCGAACGAGGAAGAAGAAGAATATTGCATAGATACTGTGTTTGTGAGTGTGGGTTTTTTGTTTCCCACTTTGCAGAAATACCCCACATTATACACGTTTAAATTCTGCCCTTTCCGCTATGTAACCAGTGTGTTACCGGGTCCTGAAACAGTTGCAAAAAATAGTAACAGTGCAGCCTATCATGCATCTCGTAAAAAGCGACTAAGGAAGGTTGGGCATGGGATTGGCTACCTCATCCTGCAGGAAAATTTAAGCCGCTAAAAATTCAACAACAAAACTTATGCGAAGACATGGAAAGACATCGCGCGCGTCCGGAAGACTTGGCGTGTGTTTGTTAAAGGTCCATGCTCCTAAGGGAGCTAAAGGGTATTGATGGGTTTTTCGTTATCTGCAACCGTCCTTGGGACGAAATGGACGACCTCTATCGATCTTTGGTTCTCTCCGGCAGTATCGGTATATTTGTGGTACTGATTTTTATTAGGTGCTGTAAATTATTTCACTTTTCTTTCGTACTTTCTTTCTTTATTTTTCTGCTAAGTAGCAGATATTTGATTTTATCAAATCACCCTGTAGGTGATAAATATCACATTTGCAAGGAGTGCTACCCAGATTTGTGGTTATAGGCGCGGCAGATTAACACGTACATCGGTCAGCGCTATCGGCTTAAATCACCGATAAAACAAGGATTTTCTGCACTCATTCGACAGAAGACGAGATTACTGTCTGAGTGACACATGTGGGCAGACAAGTGTGATATAATCGCTTCCGTTAACTTGGTTAAAAGTAATCATGGATTTATTACATTTTAGACAATATGAGTCTACAAATGTGTTTGTGAGAAATGTATGCAAGACATCATATTACCATATATGGGAGACGTGACCTTTTGCAAAAAATTTTCCATGTAAGAAATATTTTGAACGAAATATGTATCGTATGAGGAAATAAAAAGTCGGATTCGCGTTTTCAAAAACCTGAACTTCCGGGGCCCGCTTTCTAGACCAGTACCTAAATTATTTTCCAACTGTTAAAACTTGAAGTGATTATTAAATGTTGTTATTTGTAATGTTAAAATTTAACTTCGATTCAATCATTTTAAATGCACTACATGTTTGTCTCAGTCAAAGTTACTAAACACACACTTTAAACAGAGCTATATATATATATATATATATATATATATATATATATATATATATATATATATATATATATAGAATATATATATATATATATATATATATATTATAATAATAATTCCACTGATTAAATCAGCGGTGGTGGCTTAATGAGCTAGAATAAACCATTGCTTAAAATCTTCATAAAGGCGTCGGCAGATTACAGAATTAACGTGATTAGCGACAGCCAGAAACTCCGCCTAGGCCGGTCCCAAGCTCGGCTGAAAAAGAGGAGGGCGGCGTGCATGGAGGCCGTAAGGAGGCAGCCCCTCTACCATGTAAAGGCACAACAGGCCAATCACCTGTTTGCTTTAAAACATGATTGTGCGAACTACAAGAGAGAAAACCGGACTGATTCTAAAGGCGACGAACTGGAATGGACTACGGACTACGACTTATGGAATTTGGAACACAAAAAGTATAAATGGGAAAGAAGAGGAGCTGGTGGAAGAGATGAGGAAAGCAAAATTAGAAATCCTGGCTATAACGGAAACAAAGAAAAAGGGACAAGGAGTCACGGATCTCGATGGCAACACGCTGCTCTACAGTGGTGTACCCACATCTGAAAGAGCTACAGGGGGCGTGGGTTGCATTGTGGCCAAAAACCAGAAAGATAGTATCAAGGGATGGAACTTTGTCTCGGAGCGCATTATGGTTGTAAAACTAAAAGAAGGAGAAACTATAGTCAACCTTTTCATAGTGTATGGGCCAAATGAGGATGAGAGAGCAGAGGTCAAGGAGGAATTCTTCGAGCTGCTTCAAAGGACAGTGGATGACTGCCTAGATGAAATTATCATGCTCGGAGATTTCAATGCCAGAGTTGGAAATGACCATGCTAGATGGGGTGGAGTTATCGGAAGATATGGAGAAGATACTCTCAATGACAATGGAAAGCGACTCCTTAGATTCTGCAGTGAGCAGAATCTGATAATTACAAACACAAAGTTCCCCCATAAGCGCATACATGCATACACTAGATGTGAACCAACAAAGAATGAGAAGTCATTGATCGACTATGCCATTGTTAGGAGGAGCTCATTCAAATATGTCCGGGATGCTAGAGTCTGGAGGGGGCCAGAGATTGGAAGTGATCACTACCTGCTTACAATCAAAAGAACAACTGAAAGAGTTGCTCAGCCTAGGAACTGCCCAACATCACGCAAGAAACCAAGTAAACAAACGGGAGAAATGAGCATTAAGACCTACAAGCTGAGAGAGCCAGAAATTAAGACCAGATATCAGGGGCTTATTGCTGCAACGGTGAGCAACACAGAAGAACAACCTGATGACTTGGAAACCCTCTGGCTTAAATGCAAGGACATCATAAAGAAAGCATGTGGTGAAGTCCGACTTGGGAACAAGAGAAAGAGGACACCTTGGTGGAAAGAGGAAGTCAAGGAGAAAATAAGAGAGAAGAAAGTGGCATGGAAACAATACTTAGGAGCTAAAAACACAGCAGGACAAATAGAGAAATATAGAAAATATGTGATACTCAGAACAGAAGCAAAGAACAAGGTGTTAGCAGCAACACAGAAGTCCTGGGAAGAATTTGGAGAAAAGCTAAAAAAGATGCGCAAGAAAACCAGAAATTGTTCTATAAGACCCTAAAGAACATGAGGAAGGAAAAACAATGCCCTCTCAAATTTATAAAGGACAAGCAAGGCAAATTGCTTACTGCACCGAAGGAATTAATGGAAAGATGGAAAGAATATTTCTCAGAACTCCTAGATAGTGAGCAAGGTCAAGCATCAGAAATGATAACCACTAGCACAGAAGAGAAAACCTATGGTGGTGAAGATGACATAAAGATGGAAGAACTGAAGGCAGCACTGGAGAAAATCAAGATGGGCAAAGCAGCATGGCATGATGGTATAACACCAGAAATGGTTAAGTACATGGGAGCATCAGGCGACCTATTACTCTTAAGGGTCCTAAAGGCAGCGTGGTGCAACAAGACCATACCAAAGGATTGGGAGATTGCCACCATAAAAACAATTTTCAAAAAGGGTGACAATCGACAATGTGGAAACCATAGAGGCATATCCCTTCTCAGTGTCCCTGGTAAAATCTACTCTTGAATCCTAGAGTAGAGACTCCGACGCCTAGCTGAGCCACAATTGGATGAGGTCCAGTGCGGATTCCGAGCAAACCGAAGTACTCAAGACCTAATCTTCACACTCAGACAGCTGAGTGAAAAGGCTCTTGAGTATAAGAGTGAGATCCATCTTTGTTTCATAGATCTGGAAAAGGCGTTTGACAGGGTCGCTGGAACAAACTTTGGGACTGTTTGGCAAGGAAGAACATTCCAGCACCTCTGCTTCATGCTATACAAAGCTTCTACAAGTCTTGCAGAAATTATGTGAGGACAGCAAACCATAAGTCAGAAGAGTTCAGGACCACCACTGGTGTAAGACAATGTGATATCCTGTCACCTTATCTTTTCATACTCCTCATGGACGATGTTATCAAGGCATGTAAGGAGAGAACAAGAAAGTATTCAGTGGGGTACTGGAAGATGAGACAGGTATGTATTTCAGAGCTGACATTTGCTGATGATGTTGCCCTGATTGCTAAATCAGAGGCACATCTCCAATCCAACCTGCAAGTCTGGAAGGAAGAGCTGGAGAAGAGAGGGATCGTGTAGCGAAAGGTTTTTCTAGTGTGATAATAGTGGTAGAGCAGAAGTAGAATCTCTCTCCAGAAAGTATGAAGTTCCAGTGCCCGAGAAGTACACTGGTATCACAAGTGAGTTATAGCTATGAATACTCTGAGCTGGACAATAGATTTAGGCTTCAGAAGTATAAGTTGCTACTTTCGCTATAGTAACCCTATGTGATAATATAATTAAATTTGAAAAGGTAACTCAAAATTTAACAGTTAAAAAATTAACAAGTCAAATGAGTACAATTTCCCAATTTATTATGTACATCTATATATATTCTTGTAATGAGAAATGGGTGTTGGAAGATGGTAAAATGTATTATTATTTACAGTTACAAATCAAAATAAACAAGCGAAAAAGTCTTGGATTTATCTTCCACTGAAATTACAACAAAAGGATTGTCACATTATCTCTTGCCATCTAGTTGCCATCATTAGACAGTCGTTTTAGAAACTACTCACAGGATTTGGGGGATTGTATACACATAACTCATCTGAAATTAGTTCGAGGTTCCTGAGACACACTTGAATCCGGAAGACTTTCCTTCAGCCCGCCCTATAACTACGGGGGACTAAGGTGTTGAAGATTGGTTGACCTCTAGGCTTCAGTTAGCAGGATCAACGGTCTTCAAGTCTTTTGGGTAAATTCGGTCAGGAATGATCATAATCTTGATCAGCAATGATCATAAAAACTGATCATAAAACCCTCTTAGGATTTATAAGCTCACGGTGAGACTGTTTTGGCTGAATTTAATCTGCCCTGCATGCAGCGTGAAAATAGAACTTTTCTTGCAGATGCTGTCTTCCAGTTTCTCCTTTTGGCTTCTGGATTTGGTGTGTGTGATTTTCAACGCGCCGCTCTGTCCTTATATTTCAGTCTCTCGCCTGTACAAGAAAGCACCTCTAAAAGTCCCAAAAGATTTTCGTCTAATCTCTCGGTTTGAGGCGATTTGAGGCGATTTGTGCGTTTCCTGTACTTGTTTTTTTCTTCTGTTCACTACACACTTATATCTTTCCTTCCTTCCTAGGTATCCTTTCATTTTCCCCATATCCAATTTATATTTAAATCCGTTTAGGCATGTAGTTATAATAAATTGTTAAAGATTATTAGCTAATTTTTAGCAGATGTGATGACGACGAAAAATGTTAATTATTTTTAAAACTATTTATATTTGAATAATATCCTTTTGGATATAATTCATAGCCCATCTCCTTTAGTGAATTATTATTATTTAATTGTATTCCAACCAGGCGTTTTCTTGTAGTTCTAAATTTAATTTCTTGTAAATGCAAACTTTGAAAGTCCGCCATACATTCCTATATTAGCTATTTCCTCATTCTTCAGTACCGTCTGGCTTAAACATATTTCACATTTTTCCGCCGTCTTCAAACTTCAAAGAAAGACCGCCACGTTGTCCTTGCGCTGTGTGAGTGTGTGTGCGCTGTGGGCATGCGTGTCTCGCTACAACCAAGCAAGTGGTACCAAATCTCGCTACAGATGGTCATAAGCAGCTCTAAAACAAAATCCATGGTGGTATCACGAGAAGAAAGAAGACATCAGATTAAGCTGGGAGAACAGGTCCTGGAGCAGGTCGACCTCTTTAAATACCTCGGAGCTATTATAGACCGAAAGGGAGGCATCAAAGAAGAGTTGGCCACTCGAAAAGCAGCAGCTGGGAGACTTTTTCAGGCCATAAATCGAGGATTTCTCAGCAAGAGAGAGGTTGGTAAGAAAACGAAGATGGCTGTATACCGCTCCACCTATGTCCCAGTCTTGACATATAGATGCGAGTCATGGGCAATGACTACAACCCACAAAAGCCAGATCAAAACCTCAAAAATGAGGTATCTGAGGAAGGTGGTTGAAGTAACAAGAAGAGACATGTTCCGCAACCAGACGATACGTCAAGGCCTAAAATCCCACCCCCTGCAGACCCAAGTAGAACAGTCCCAACTAAGATGGTTTGGCCATGTCTGCAGAATGGGAGAAGATCGGCTACCACGCCAAGCATGAGAAACAAAGAGCCAGGGATCCAGACCCCCAGGACGACCCAGAGTCCGCTGGGAGGACAACATTAGACAATCTTTGAATGATCGAGGACTAGAATGGAATCAGACCAGGAGGAAGACAGCCGGTAGGATAGTCTGGCGCCCTCTCTTCCAAACCTCTACACCTCACAGTAGAAGGGGAACGACTAAGTAAGTAAGCGACAGCCAGCATTGTTTTCGCGCATCTGAATATCTTATGAAGACTCCAATGTGATAGAAGCTTTACTACTCTTCTATCGACATTTCTGCCAAGAGCAATCTTGTGTAAAGATAGACTCCATTGAAGCCAATAATAGATACTCTTGAGTTTTGGCCACTCTTGGACCACTACTGCTAAGCAGGGGAGGCAATACCGTCACAGTCCTTAACAACAATGGTTATTTTCACAATACACATTTTTGTGGTTACACTGTACAACAATGTTATACTGACATTGCGCCGCTTTAGTACTTCTGTATCCCATCTCCACTCTAGCCAGTTTTGAGACAAACGTGTTTAAAGTTTTTAGTTCACTAGTGGCGTCACTAGGGGGTGGTGGTGTGGACCGCACCGGGTGACACCATCAGAGGGGGTGACACCAACATGACTGTCTATAAAATTTTTGTGCAGTGTTTCAGCAGAAATTTATTATTTTTTATACAAAATATTTAGGCTGTGCGTATGTTATTGTAATTTAAAGATGTAATTTTAATTTTGCTTGTTGTTTATGTCACTACTATTGCCATTACATTCAGTGAAATACGGAAATTACGATTTACGAGTAACATTAGAACAAAAAAACATTACTAAGGATTCTGTATGGTCTGGTACGGGAGGAGGTCCATGGGGGTGACACCATGTGTTACTACACTGGGTGACACCAACCCTAGTGACGCCACTGACTGTAGCAGTCTATTTTCCAGGACGCGTGTGCCAGAATTATGCACAAGCTCACCTTAGTCGCATTGTAGAACTGCATAACAAATTGCTTCCGAAACAATCACTGCAGGAGCACTTGAATGCTTAGATTTTATCCAACGGGACCAGTGGAAACAGTGGCGTCATGCGTCATAAGTAGCCTAAAAGAAAATGATGATAAATGACTCTAACTCTCCCAAGTTAATCTTTTCTCTGCACGATTAATCCGTGATTAAACACGTAAACCGGGGTTTTACGCACGCTGGGGTTCATCGTTATCACACCGCTGACAGAGCTGGAAGAACTGTTGGATATCCGTAGAGATGTCTTAATATTTTGTCAGTACGTTGTCAGATTTAGTTGTGACCAGGTGTTAAGGTTAAGTTTATTGTGTTTGGATGTGTTGAATTGATTTTCAAGACTTGTGATGTTCATTTTAGCGCCTGTCTCCGGTGTAAGTGCAAATGTGTTTGATCTACAGCCTGTCACGTGGAAGATCAGTATCATCTTTTTCTTTTGCGTTTCCTCCGGAACATAGAGCCACCATTGCAACTGGTTCCACAGGAAGGCTGCACTAAACAGTTACAAGCTCTTGAAATAGTGGTTTTTATGGCAATCTGTTTTACATGATAAGGTTGCCAGCATCATACAAAATATCATATCAGTGTTGCTTGCTGGAGAGTTTAGAGGAATATTCTATCATTGTATCTTCAGATACACCTAAGAACTACTCAGGGTGTAGTGAAACAGTTATAGATAAATGCACCAATTAATACTTTAGTTATTGTAAATTTTCAAGTAAGTGCGATACTTGCTCGAAACTATTCGCACTGACCAAGTACAACAACTGCGTTTACTAGGTTTGTCGTAAACTTTGAATCCCACGCCCACTTCTGTGAGAAATTTATTTTATTTGTCACGATTATGACAAAAGACTCGTTTTTATTGAGGCCTCAGCCGAAGGTATTGTAACAAACACAATTACTTTTTAAAATACACAGTGTTAATAGTTCCTTCTTCTTGGAACTCGATCACTTTTATAATTAAATGCCTTTTAAAATAAAAGTTCAATTATTCTACTCTCTCGGTTCCTTGACTTGAATTTGAAAACTTTATTCACTGTTATAAATTCTTAATAGAGTCTATGTGACTTAGATTCTGTCTTTCACAATAATATGTCGTCCCAACAACAACTCAATGTCATCATGTGTCTTAATAAGTGGGTGGCCATATTTAATGAATCAGGTCAGTTGTAGACCACTTAGCTTTGGTTGACAACACCGTATATCCCTCTGCTGCAACTGTGGTTGGAAAAGTCCAGGTAATAGGGTTCCCAAACCAGACTTGAGGTAATCACTAGGTGCCTGAATGCTTCTTTGCTTTGCACGGAAAACCATAGTCTTCAGTTTTGCTAACAGTAGGTTTCGATAGGACCTGAAACAAATAATGTCCTAAGCTTGTATCTGGCCAATAGAACTTTCTCTACCACAAAAGTGAGATTAGCAAGACAATCAGACAGAAGATGCTAAGATACAGTAGACAGTTCCAGTTAGTTTTATCATAAAATTCCATACATCGTTCCATAAACTCAGTATAACTTGTTTGTCCATGATTGACATCACTGAAATAGTATAGATTTTAAGATAGTATTCAAATATGTACTCAAATTATTCAGTACTTCAAACCAACCTGTTCTATCAGTGTTCCGTAAGTATTGTCTCATTCAATAATCATAAAAGGTTTCCAAAGTCTCCTGAAATTACTCTACATTTTCAAACAATCTTCTGGTGTAATTCAAAAAATTTATGCACAACACACACAATGGCGTTTTCCCTCCAGAATTTTCACAAAATGATTCTACACACCAATACAATTTGAATATACAATAAAATAATATTATATACACATTCTTAATTAAGGTACTCTTAACCTCAATCAGAATACACAGAGCATCTAAAGGCCTGACAGGCTGCACACACTGATGAATGGCAAAGGCGCTGGGTGGTGTAACACTGTCTTCTGTGTTCTGTATTCGATTTTGGCGGTGAGTTAAATTTTTCCTCCCTGCCTTCCCCCTTATATACGATCACATCCGGCGTATGAGAAACCATAAGGCCATTGGCTGGTACCATCATTCACTTCCTCGTAAAATATGTAGCATCTGGTCCAAAGTGTGCTTGTGGTAAAAGTTCCATAAATTCCTGTAATGTTATTTTTCAACCAATTTCTTTCATTTCGGTCTTGTTTTACACAAACAATTTGGCGCTATCGTTCCATAAAGCTTTCCTTTTCCTATCTTCAATGTACATTTTGCAAGTGCAGCCAAAACAGGTCAAAACTTCTTATGATCTTTGTTTTTCTGCCTTCTAACACACATATCTCTAGCTACACTGCACATAAAGCATGGATATAGGTATCTAGATAATCATAATGAAAAGGATGCAACTAAAGCTAGAAACAGAAATAAACGAAGTACAGGCGGGTTTTCGACCAGGTAGAGGCACTAGAGATCATATATTCAACATGAGGATCATCATAGAAAAGTGTAGAGAATTCAACGTTGACCTACATACTTGTTTCATTGATTACACCAAAGCTTTCGACTGTGTACAACATCAGCAGTTATGGGCTATTATGGAAAATATGGGATTTCCAAACCACCTTATACAACTCATCGCACTGCTGTACCAAGAACAACAGGCAGCCGTAAGAATAGAGGGGGAAACATCAGAATGGTTTGAAGTACAGAAAGGAGTAAGACAAGGCTGTACCCTTTCCCCTTCCCTGTTTAACATTTATGCCGAGAATATCATGAGAAACGTAAGAGATGACCAAGAACACACAGAGTTTGACTCATTTAACATCGGCGGGTACCAGATCCCGGAAATCAGATATGCTGACGAGACAGTCCTCCTATCGACCAACACAGAAGGACTTGGACAATTAATTCTGTCCACCAAAAAACACAGCTAGGCCCAGAATCTATACCTAAACACCAAGAAGACCAAAGTATTGACAACAGACAAAGTAAAGACCAAACCAGAAACTGAAATTGATAACGAAGAACTGGAAAGCGTTAATGAATTCGAATACCGGTACTTAGTGTTACAGTATATATGTTCGACAAAATATTATGTTGGTCACGCTGTGAGTGGCTACACTGATAGAATAAAAAACCCGTTTGGTCAGGTGACCGGGAAAGGAAGTGGACGCAAATTCTGCCGCAAAAAGTTAGTTGACTTGCTGGCTATCGACCAGGATAGGTCGTTCTTTTGTTCCCTGTCAGCGTTTTGCTGAAGTGAGTCTGCCATCGTCGTTCTGATTTGGTGCTGGCCTTTTTCTTCATGTGATCTTTGGATGTATTGCATTTTGCTAGAATGTTAATGCATTTTCTCTAGCGGCATTTTTGTAGATCGGTGGTGTTAAATCAGTTGTGATTTAGTTTTTTTCCTAGTCTTAGTATATAAGTTCGCCGGTGTGCGAAAGTCATTGTAATGTCCATTCAGGATGGCCATACCAGTGGGTGTGATATTTATTTATTAAATTGTTATTAATGCAAGCTGTATTGGCATTTGTAGCCAGTGTATTTCATATGTATTATGAGCCGTATGGGGCTTCATTGTGTGCAATGTGTTATTAAAAAGGGAACTTACCTGTCAAAGGTTTTATAGTAAATTATTGTCAGCTACTGTATGCTGTGGTCGTCCTCTTGTGGTACGAGCCAAGTATGAAAGTGTTTAGATATTGAAATCCATAGCATAAGTAGTTTGTCTGACACTTAGGATCAATCATCAACAGCTCTGGCGACTGTGCAGTAGAAATTAAAAGAAGGCTTGCAATTGCTTCACATAAACTAATACAGATGAAAAACCTATGGCAAGGCACAAGCAAAGAAACAAAGTTACAACTGATCAGAGCATGTATATTCCCAGTAGCAACATACGGCTGCGAGACTTGGACACTCAATAAAATAGTTGCAAAAAAGGTTACATCATTCGAAATGAAATGCTACAGAAGGATGTTGAGAATACCCTGGACAGAAAAAAAGACCAACAGAGAAGTACTGCACTCACTAAACGTACAGGAACATTGGCTCCTAAATACCATCGCAATAAGGAAGCTGAAATTTTTCGGTCATATAAAAAGACATAATAGTCTGGAAAAAATAGTGATGGAAGGCATGGTCCCTGGAAAAAGGGGAAGGGGTCGACCTAGACGACGGTGGATCCAGGACATCACAGAGAGTCTGAACTTGTCTTTGGCTGATGCAGGTCGACTTGCCCAGAATCGTGATGCGTTCAGAGCAGCTGTAATGGAGACAACGTTCTGGAAAGAATACGCCAAATGATGATAAGCTTAGGCTATGTAATATCGTACCTTTATAGCCATTTATGTTGGAATCCATCTGTCTTTTCACCATAATAACAGAAAAGCACACATCTTCGAACTGGTGACGAATGAATAGGACTTTCCTTCACAATACAGCAAATCTGTATAAAAAATGTAACTGCTTGTTTCATGCCATTCCTTCTTTTCAGCTCCCCAAGGAAAAGAGGCCTTCAACAAATTTATGCTGGGGTCTCCTGTCCTATGCCATCCAATTCTTCATTTATCTCTTTATTTTTGTCTACAGAAACTGGGACATGTTATGACGTTCAACACTGGAACAAATGAAATTAAAAGTACTTGTATAAAGACGAGGGTCTATTCGGACCACTACTTTCCGGGGCCCGTTCGGTACTGGGGACCCATAGACGTGCCCGGTCCACCTTGGCGGTAGTTACGCCACTGCTAATTATTGTATGACGTTGAAATCTCTTTCGCGCACCATGTACTGTACAATGAAAGTCATTTATTACAAATAAGGGAGGGAAACCTGAGGCCTGTAAACAGTAAATTAATATGAAATAAATATAAAGGTATGTTATCAGGCACTCACAGGAAATAAAGAAGTAGAACACCAGACAACAGAAAAACAACAGACATGAGTGGCTTACCCAGGATTTGAACACTGGACCTTCCGTGCGACAACCCCGCCTAGCCATGCAAGCGAATCACACTATCCGCTCTGCCATCTACGCATCATCAAAAAATGATGTTTCAATGGCAGGTCAATAGTGCGAACCACAATACACGACACCAGAAGTCCTCCATGGGCAGTTCAGCCTATTAATGACGCAATCACTTCTGTTGTATTTCTATCAAGCAGTATAGGCCGAATCCAACAAGACCCTTAGGACCTTAATACTGTGTCCAGTAAATGATAGTAGACTAGAACAGTGAGAACAGAATAGTGGGTAGGTTTGGTATTGTACAAACATTTATTACAAATAAGGGAGGGAAACCTGAGGCCTGTAAACAGTAAATTAATATGAAATAAATATAAAGGTATGTTATCAGGCACTCACAGGAAATAAAGAAGTAGAACACCAGACAACAGAAAAACAACAGACATGAGTGGCTTACCCAGGATTTGAACACTGGACCTTCCGTGCGACAACCCCGCCTAGCCATGCAAGCGAATCACACTATCCGCTCTGCCATCTACGCATCATCAAAAAATGATGTTTCAATGGCAGGTCAATAGTGCGAACCACAATACACGACACCAGAAGTCCTCCATGGGCAGTTCAGCCTATTAATGACGCAATCACTTCTGTTGTATTTCTATCAAGCAGTATAGGCCGAATCCAACAAGACCCTTAGGACCTTAATACTGTGTCCAGTAAATGATAGTAGACTAGAACAGTGAGAACAGAATAGTGGGTAGGTTTGGTATTGTACAAACATTTATTACAAATAAGGGAGGGAAACCTGAGGCCTGTAAACAGTAAATTAATATGAAATAAATATAAAGGTATGTTATCAGGCACTCACAGGAAATAAAGAAGTAGAACACCAGACAACAGAAAAACAACAGACATGAGTGGCTTACCCAGGATTTGAACACTGGACCTTCCGTGCGACAACCCCGCCTAGCCATGCAAGCGAATCACACTATCCGCTCTGCCATCTACGCATCATCAAAAAATGATGTTTCAATGGCAGGTCAATAGTGCGAACCACAATACACGACACCAGAAGTCCTCCATGGGCAGTTCAGCCTATTAATGACGCAATCACTTCTGTTGTATTTCTATCAAGCAGTATAGGCCGAATCCAACAAGACCCTTAGGACCTTAATACTGTGTCCAGTAAATGATAGTAGACTAGAACAGTGAGAACAGAATAGTGGGTAGGTTTGGTATTGTACAAACATTTATTACAAATAAGGGAGGGAAACCTGAGGCCTGTAAACAGTAAATTAATATGAAATAAATATAAAGGTATGTTATCAGGCACTCACAGGAAATAAAGAAGTAGAACACCAGACAACAGAAAAACAACAGACATGAGTGGCTTACCCAGGATTTGAACACTGGACCTTCCGTGCGACAACCCCGCCTAGCCATGCAAGCGAATCACACTATCCGCTCTGCCATCTACGCATCATCAAAAAATGATGTTTCAATGGCAGGTCAATAGTGCGAACCACAATACACGACACCAGAAGTCCTCCATGGGCAGTTCAGCCTATTAATGACGCAATCACTTCTGTTGTATTTCTATCAAGCAGTATAGGCCGAATCCAACAAGACCCTTAGGACCTTAATACTGTGTCCAGTAAATGATAGTAGACTAGAACAGTGAGAACAGAATAGTGGGTAGGTTTGGTATTGTACAAACATTTATTACAAATAAGGGAGGGAAACCTGAGGCCTGTAAACAGTAAATTAATATGAAATAAATATAAAGGTATGTTATCAGGCACTCACAGGAAATAAAGAAGTAGAACACCAGACAACAGAAAAACAACAGACATGAGTGGCTTACCCAGGATTTGAACACTGGACCTTCCGTGCGACAACCCCGCCTAGCCATGCAAGCGAATCACACTATCCGCTCTGCCATCTACGCATCATCAAAAAATGATGTTTCAATGGCAGGTCAATAGTGCGAACCACAATACACGACACCAGAAGTCCTCCATGGGCAGTTCAGCCTATTAATGACGCAATCACTTCTGTTGTATTTCTATCAAGCAGTATAGGCCGAATCCAACAAGACCCTTAGGACCTTAATACTGTGTCCAGTAAATGATAGTAGACTAGAACAGTGAGAACAGAATAGTGGGTAGGTTTGGTATTGTACAAACATTTATTACAAATAAGGGAGGGAAACCTGAGGCCTGTAAACAGTAAATTAATATGAAATAAATATAAAGGTATGTTATCAGGCACTCACAGGAAATAAAGAAGTAGAACACCAGACAACAGAAAAACAACAGACATGAGTGGCTTACCCAGGATTTGAACACTGGACCTTCCGTGCGACAACCCCGCCTAGCCATGCAAGCGAATCACACTATCCGCTCTGCCATCTACGCATCATCAAAAAATGATGTTTCAATGGCAGGTCAATAGTGCGAACCACAATACACGACACCAGAAGTCCTCCATGGGCAGTTCAGCCTATTAATGACGCAATCACTTCTGTTGTATTTCTATCAAGCAGTATAGGCCGAATCCAACAAGACCCTTAGGACCTTAATACTGTGTCCAGTAAATGATAGTAGACTAGAACAGTGAGAACAGAATAGTGGGTAGGTTTGGTATTGTACAAACATTTATTACAAATAAGGGAGGGAAACCTGAGGCCTGTAAACAGTAAATTAATATGAAATAAATATAAAGGTATGTTATCAGGCACTCACAGGAAATAAAGAAGTAGAACACCAGACAACAGAAAAACAACAGACATGAGTGGCTTACCCAGGATTTGAACACTGGACCTTCCGTGCGACAACCCCGCCTAGCCATGCAAGCGAATCACACTATCCGCTCTGCCATTTACGCATCATCAAAAAATGATGTTTCAATGGCAGGTCAATAGTACGAACCACAATACACGACACCAGAAGTCCTCCATGGGCAGTTCAGCCTATTAATGACGCAATCACTTCTGTTGTATTTCTATCAAGCAGTATAGGCCGAATCCAACAAGACCCTTAGGACCTTAATACTGTGTCCAGTAAATGATAGTAGACTAGAACAGTGAGAACAGAATAGTGGGTAGGTTTGGTATTGTACAAACATTTATTACAAATAAGGGAGGGAAACCTGAGGCCTGTAAACAGTAAATTAATATGAAATAAATATAAAGGTATGTTATCAGGCACTCACAGGAAATAAAGAAGTAGAACACCAGACAACAGAAAAACAACAGACATGAGTGGCTTACCCAGGATTTGAACACTGGACCTTCCGTGCGACAACCCCGCCTAGCCATGCAAGCGAATCACACTATCCGCTCTGCCATCTACGCATCATCAAAAAATGATGTTTCAATGGCAGGTCAATAGTGCGAACCACAATACACGACACCAGAAGTCCTCTATGGGCAGTTCAGCCTATTAATGACGCAATCACTTCTGTTGTATTTCTATCAAGCAGTATAGGCCGAATCCAACAAGACCCTTAGGACCTTAATACTGTGTCCAGTAAATGATAGTAGACTAGAACAGTGAGAACAGAATAGTGGGTAGGTTTGGTATTGTACAAACATTTATTACAAATAAGGGAGGGAAACCTGAGGCCTGTAAACAGTAAATTAATATGAAATAAATATAAAGGTATGTTATCAGGCACTGTCGTGGAATATTCTAATCCACATATATAAATTATCAAGTAAATATAAAGCCTAATAAATACATATAATAAAGAAAGGAAGAAGAATGGTAAAGAACAGTGCTGTCACAATGACAGTACTCGAAATCCCCTTTGTTTTATGCTTCGTCTGCAATTGTAACGTTTCCACGTTAAATATAAGCCTTCTGCAACATACACGCGTTTCCCAAACACACAATAAAATGTGCTGCCTTTCTAAGAAAAACCTTGAAATATGCAAGTTGACCTAAATTTTAAATTCCATTCATGTCTTTTTCTACACTGCGTTACCAAAACGAACGAACAGATGGACAAAAGGATAAAGAGAGAGGGGAGGGCTGAAAATCAGGAACGCATGCAACACGCGTCGCGCGATACACAAATGCTGCCATCACGCGTGTAAGTCTACATGCACTAATTTTTTTTTCAGACGGACAGTGATAAAATACACTACCCTTTCCCAGAGTTAGGTTTATAAATCATAAAAAACGCTTATTAGGAAAGATAACAATAGATGGGTTTACGGTTGAAAACATAACAGTACCCAGACATCACATCTTCGAAACAGGAGGTAGAAAATACATATTTTGAACGCAGCCACGTAGCTCTTTTAAATTTGGATAATTGGGTTCCTTAGGGCTTGCTGACAAATAATATGTAAAACGTTACGCAAATAGTCCAGGAATTAATAAATTATACCCAAAATAAAATAGTGAGGATGCCTGACAGCATGGAATCATTTCTGCTCATAAAATTTTTTTTATAACGTGTTTGAAAAAACCTTACGTTACATAAATAGCCTACCATGTAAACTCCCAATTGATTGGAGCGCAACAAATGAAAGCCTAACCACGATTGGTCGGACTATAAATACTATCTTTCGTTGTTAGGGGAAACGGGGAAAGGTAACATTTTTTCAAACACTTGTCGAAACGGGGCCTCATTGGCCAGTCTCGCTGATATACACACTTGGGAGCGTTAGTTCGAAACCACTTGTTTAAATAAGCTTGATAAAGCATCAGTGCGTTGAAGCCAGCTTATATTTTGCTAAATAAAAGCCTGGAACATAGGCAGATGGGAATTTGTGCCAGTTTGTGCCAGAATTCATTGCTAATCAACGTATCTGTGTTTATTCCTAGGAATTGTGGTAAGCTTGAACCATTCAATATCTTTTAATGAAAATTGAATGTGAATTGTTGATTTATGCCTGTATATATATATGTGTAGTTCAGTGGCAAACGTGAGGTAAAGCCTATAATGCTCCAGCCTGAACAGAGGGTGTCGGAGGAAAGTCAAACGGCATGGAATGGCCAAACAGTACACTGACACCTGGATGATTGACTAGAAAGAAATAATGCTGGAAGTGCAGAGGCGTAGTAACCATTAAGAAGGGTAATACTGGAATAAAGTATTTCAAATGAAGCTGACAGTTGGCCTAACGCTCTGAACTCAATGTTTGTGCTGTGTTGTGATCAGTGTAAAAAGAAATTATAAGTTAGTTATGAAGTAGAAGGTACATCCTCCTTGATTTCAGGGACCGTGGTCTTGATGGTAGTGAGCAGCACCTAGTCAGAGCTTTGCTGAATCCTGAGTCGGACAGCATACTCCTTGGTCTTTTTAGCTATCAGTGAGGTGTCTCCTGAACCCAGAGGAGAATTCGAGCAGAGGAGTCCTTTCCTGCCGCCATCACGCCAGATAAGCGAATTGGCCAGCTGAGCTCAACATTATGTCCCCTCATCTTGAAATGACTTTGTAAAAATAACATTAAGAGGGGAAATTAATTGTCTTAATATCAGGAACTGAGAACATCTCCAATACTAGTTTCCTTAAGACAAACTATTGAAGTCATGATGACAACTACCAACAGAGCTTGAACAAAACAAAACCAGTATTACCTCATACTACTATTACACAACTGACACACATAGGATATTTTTAATAATATATGTCACTACCAGATTCATATTAATACATTCTGTACATAACTTGTAATTAACATTGATTGTGATTCCTGGTTCCTTTGTCTTTGAATCAGGACACACATATGCCTTTATGATAGCAATTAATACATATTGTTATTTGAAAAGTTACGAGTGACTTCTTTAAGATATTCTCATAGAGTGTTATATGTATGTGAGTGTCACAGTGTTGTCAAGAGTAGTGGATTAAATTAAATTGTTTATCTGTCTGTTGTTGTGACTTACACTTCATCATACACATACCCTAGACACATAACGTAGTCATCACACTATTCCAGAATAATTCTGACTGAGATATATAGATATGTGGTAGCAAGTAAGGTTATATATAATACACTACTCTTATTAGATATATATACCTTCACAGCTGATCTCAGTCAGTACACTAAGTCCCCTATAAATATTTATAACATCCCACTTCACCACATATATTGGGGTCTCGCTCTTGGGATTTTGAATCTTTCCCTATTAAAAATATTGGGGGTAATTCACTTCAGGGAATATAAGAATTAAAAGGTATCCTTGGGTGGAATTAAATAAGGTTGAGCTCACGGTGCCTGTGTTGTCCATTATATATATATTTAGAATTTGAATTGTTGGTTAGACATTGTAGAAATTTACCTGATAGACAATGGCGGACCTGGCCAAATTTCGATCTGCTGCGGTTCAGACTGCAAAAGAGTTAGGATTAGATGGGCAAGTTATGGTTGCCTATGTCACGACGGAATGTGACAAATTTATTGAACGTGAAGAAAGAAGGTTTGAAGCCGAAAGAAAGTTAGAGGCTGACAAGGAAATTAAGAAGGTACAGTTTGAGGCTGAGGCTGAGACTAAGAGGTTGCAGATTGAGGCTGAGGCTAAGAAATTGGAAGCAGAAAGAGAAGACAAAAGATTAGCTGCAGAAGAAAGAAGATTGACTGCAGAGAGGGAAGCAGAAAAGGAGGAGAAGAGATTACAAAGGGAACATGAGTTACGACTAAGGGAGTTTGAGTTTCAAGGCCATGCTCCTGAAAATGGTGCCAGTCCCTTTGCCTCTGATGCTACGGTTACTCAGGGAGCCTCAACCTCAGCTATGAACTTTCATTTAGATCATTTTGTTGAGAAAGACGATGATATAGAGAGCTACCTGAATAGGTATGAGCTATTAGCTACCACGTATGGGTTAGAGAGAGAAAGGTGGAGCTTAAAGTTATCTCAGGGACTTCGTGGGGCAGCTTATGAAGTTTTTGCAAAAATGAGCAGAGGTGATCAGGAAAATTATGACATGCTAAAGCAGGCTCTTTTGTTAAGGTATGAAAAGAATGCAGAATTCTATAGAAAAAAATTTAGGAATGCTAAACTACTGTCAGGTGAAACCTATCACCAGTTCTCTGCACGAATAGAGACATACTTGGAGAAATGGACTTCTCTGGGGAAAACCCAAGATCTTAAGGAAATGGTCCTTATAGAGCAACTAAGAGAGTCCATGGCTCCAGACCTGAGAAAGTTTCTCATGGAACAAGGTGCAGAGAGGCTGGGTGAGTTGCTAAATGTTGCTGAAAGGTATCAAGCAGCTCAAGCAGAGGTAACAGGTAATAAAAAGAAACAAGTGGATAACTTTAGGGCACCACAGAACTTTAATAAATTTGATCCTAGAGATCAAAATAAAGGTAAGCACCAATTTGATAGGCCACGGTATGACAATAAAAATAAATTCCCACAATTCGATGAAAGGAAATATAATGAAAGAAAATCTTTCAACCAAGGAAAAAGGTGGTGTAAGAATTGTCAGATGGACAATCATGACACTGACCGTTGCAGAAGGAAACCTGTGTATATGGCAACCCTTCAGGTCAGGTCGACCTCAAGACAGGAGGAGGATATTATGTTAGATACCACTCCAGAAGAGATGAGGAAGGCACAGGCTGGGGATAAAACACTCAAGCCTTGTTTCAGAAAATTGTCAACTTGTCATACAACTCCAGGCAAGGGAGATTTTTACATGAAAAACAAGTTGATGTATAGGAAGACTGGAGCTAGATCCAAGGGTCACGGACAGCTGGTTCTTCCAAAAAGATATAGGACAGACTTAATAAGGAGCCTACATGTGAAACCAGATGGGGACCATGAGAAGATAGGTACCATCATTCAAAAGGTGGCTCACAATTATTATTGGCCCAAAGCAAGATGGGACATTGAAAATTTTGTAGAAAGGTGTAGCATAGCACATGAGGGAACACCCACAAGTGGGAACATGGATCAGGACCTGGACACGCCACGGGGCAAAATCAGGCCTGACAATAAAAGGAAAAATAGATTTGATAAAGTGGACCAAATGGAATGGGAAGCCCCTTTTCACGGACAAGCTTCACTTAACTGTTTTACAATGGCCACTATGCGGAGAGTGCAAAAAGATGTCTTACCCCAGGATAAGCCGACAATCCCTCAATCGGACTTAAACAAACTGGAGGAAGAGGATGTAGAGAGGAAATCTCTCATCAAGAATTTTAAGTGGGGAGAAAGCCCCAAAAGAAAAATTGGTAGCGGTCGTTTTGTGAATGATAATTCTGGGAGGAAAAATCATCACTATAAAGCTTCGAGTGGAAGAGACCATACCGGTGCATGGACAAATAGGTCCACACAATTAAAGGTCCATATGTAGCTTTGTTAAGAACGTGGACTGATGAAAAGGCAGAGGAAAACATTACATCTTCATACCAATATGTGAATGAGCTGACCACTCGGTTGAAAACTGGCTGGAAAACTTGCCAATGAAAATTTGAAACAAGCCAGGAAGAAACATGCTGCCTATTATAACAGGAAGGCGAAAGACAGAAATTTGGCTGTGGGAGAGAAAGTACTGCTTCTTTTGCCCGGGAGTCAGAATAAGTTACAAATTGGATGGCAGGGTCCATATACAGTTCTAGAGAAGGTGTCTAGAACAAATTATAAGATAGATAAGAAGGGGAAAGAAAAAATCTATCATGTGAATCTCCTGAAGAAATATTTGGAAAGAGAACATCAGGAAGAGACACACTTGTTGACCTTGTCCATCGCCATGGAGATGAAAAAGGAACCACTTTCATCATTTGAATATCCATTACACCCCTGTGAGACAGCAGCACAGGTGAAAATCAGTACACATTTAACGAAAACTCAGAAAGAGAGAGTGCAACAGGTTCTAAATAATCATGCAGAGGTGTTAACAGACCGACCAGGGCATACAAACCTATTGGAATATGATATGAAACTGATAGACCCCACACCTGTCTGTATGAAACCATATTCGATTCCGTTTGCTAAGGAGAAAGCTTTGAAGGAAGAGATAGACTATCTGTTGAAGGAAGGAATTATTTCGCACAGTGAGTCTTCGTATAGTTCCGGTGTTGTACTTTTAAGGAAGCCCTCTGGAGAACATAGACTCTGTATAGATTACAGGAGACTGAATGCTATTACAGAAGGACAGGTGGATCCATTGCCGGATACAAATCAGCTGTTTGCCAGACTAAATAAAGCCAAATATTTCTCAAAAGTGGATCTGAGTAAAGGATATTATCAGATTCCAGTAAAGCCTGAGGTTAGACCATACCTAGCTTTTAGTACCTCAGAAGGACACTATGAGTTTAATAGATTGCCATTTGGATTGAAGAATGCGCCTAGTGTCTTCTCTAGAATGATGAGAAAATTATTGGATCCTCTGAATAATCCCTGTATAACAAATTTTATGGATGATATCCTTATAGCAACAGAAACATTGAGGAACACATTGACTCTCTGAACATGCTGTTTGATCGACTTAGGGAGGCAAATTTAACAGCCCGACCAACCAAATGTTGCGTTGGATGTAAAGAATTGGAATTTTTGGGACACACAGTTTATCAGGGAAATATGACCCCTGACCCAAAGAATTTAGAAAAACTACAGAAAGCCCCGAGACCACAAACCAAGAAGGACGTGAGATCCTTTGTCTCATTATGTGGTTTCTACCAGAAGTATATCAAAAACTTTAATTCCATATGTGCACCTTTAACGGAATTGACACGTAAAGGACATCCAGATCGCATTACATGGACACCACAATGTGAAATGACTTACCAAGAATTGAAGGAAAAGCTCACAAGTAAACCCATTTTGAAATTACCTGACTTAAGTCAAGAATTCATAGTAAGGACGGATGCAAGTAATATTGGGTTAGGTGCAACTTTACTACAGAAATCAGATGCATTGGATGGGGAATTAAGCCCAGTGGCATATGCTAGCAGAAAGTTGAATAAAGCTGAAATCAACTACTCAACTAGCGAAAAAGAATGTCTTGCAGTAATATGGGCAATAAAGAAATTCAATATTTATCTATATGGGAAGGCATTTAAGTTGCAAACAGATCACAAACCTTTATCGTTTCTAGCACAGGCTAAGCATGAAAACTCTAGGTTACTCCGGTGGTCTTTGCTTCTGGCTCCATATAATTTTAGCATTGAGTATATATCTGGAAAAAACAATTTGGGAGCGGATTTTTTAAGCCGCCATCCGTGTGATGAGAATCACCGTAAACACCAGAAATAATAATGAATTTCTCTATGTGTATATAGAATAAAGGACTGACATATAATGTCTGTTTTAAGAGGGGAGGTGTCGTGGAATATTCTAATCCACATATATAAATTATCAAGTAAATATAAAGCCTAATAAATACATATAATAAAGAAAGGAAGAAGAATGGTAAAGAACAGTGCTGTCACAATGACAGTACTCGAAATCCCCTTTGTTTTATGCTTCGTCTGCAATTGTAACGTTTCCACGTTAAATATAAGCCTTCTGCAACATACACGCGTTTCCCAAACACACAATAAAATGTGCTGCCTTTCTAAGAAAAACCTTGAAATATGCAAGTTGACCTAAATTTTAAATTCCATTCATGTCTTTTTCTACACTGCGTTACCAAAACGAACGAACAGATGGACAAAAGGATAAAGAGAGAGGGGAGGGCTGAAAATCAGGAACGCATGCAACACGCGTCGCGCGATACACAAATGCTGCCATCACGCGTGTAAGTCTACATGCACTAATTTTTTTTCAGACGGACAGTGATAAAATACACTACCCTTTCCCAGAGTTAGGTTTATAAATCATAAAAAACGCTTATTAGGAAAGATAACAATAGATGGGTTTACGGTTGAAAACATAACAGTACCCAGACATCACATCTTCGAAACAGGAGGTAGAAGAAAATACATATTTTGAACGCAGCCACGTAGCTCTTTTAAATTTGGATAATTGGGTTCCTTAGGGCTTGCTGACAAATAATATGTAAAACGTTACGCAAATAGTCCAGGAATTAATAAATTATACCCAAAATAAAATAGTGAGGATGTCTGACAGCATGGAATCATTTCTGCTCATAAAATTTTTTTTATAACGTGTTTGAAAAAACCTTACGTTACATAAATAGCCTACCATGTAAACTCCCAATTGATTGGAGCGCAACAAATGAAAGCCTAACCACGATTGGTCGGACTATAAATACTATCTTTCGTTGTTAGGGGAAACGGGGAAAGGTAACATTTTTTCAAACACTTGTCGAAACGGGGCCTCATTGGCCAGTCTCGCTGATATACACACTTGGGAGCGTTAGTTCGAAACCACTTGTTTAAATAAGCTTGATAAAGCATCAGTGCGTTGAAGCCAGCTTATATTTTGCTAAATAAAAGCCTGGAACATAGGCAGATGGGAATTTGTGCCAGTTTGTGCCAGAATTCATTGCTAATCAACGTATCTGTGTTTATTCCTAGGAATTGTGGTAAGCTTGAACCATTCAATATCTTTTAATGAAAATTGAATGTGAATTGTTGATTTATGCCTGTATATATATATGTGTAGTTCAGTGGCAAACGTGAGGTAAAGCCTATAATGCTCCAGCCTGAACAGAGGGTGTCGGAGGAAAGTCAAACGGCATGGAATGGCCAAACAGTACACTGACACCTGGATGATTGACTAGAAAGAAATAATGCTGGAAGTGCAGAGGCGTAGTAACCATTAAGAAGGGTAATACTGGAATAAAGTATTTCAAATGAAGCTGACAGTTGGCCTAACGCTCTGAACTCAATGTTTGTGCTGTGTTGTGATCAGTGTAAAAAGAAATTATAAGTTAGTTATGAAGTAGAAGGTACATCCTCCTTGATTTCAGGGACCGTGGTCTTGATGGTAGTGAGCAGCACCTAGTCAGAGCTTTGCTGAATCCTGAGTCGGACAGCATACTCCTTGGTCTTTTTAGCTATCAGTGAGGTGTCTCCTGAACCCAGAGGAGAATTCGAGCAGAGGAGTCCTTTCCTGCCGCCATCACGCCAGATAAGCGAATTGGCCAGCTGAGCTCAACATTATGTCCCCTCATCTTGAAATGACTTTGTAAAATTAACATTAAGAGGGGAAATTAATTGTCTTAATATCAGGAACTGAGAACATCTCCAATACTAGTTTCCTTAAGACAAACTATTGAAGTCATGATGACAACTACCAACAGAGCTTGAACAAAACAAAACCAGTATTACCTCATACTACTATTACACAGGTTTTCCTTTGTCTTTGAATCAGACACACTACCATATGCCTTATGATGAATCATTTAATAACATAATATATAAAATGAAAAGCTTACGAGTTGACCTTTTCCCTGTTTAAGATATTCCTCATAGAGTGATATATGTTAATAGAATGTCACGAGTAGTCAAGATAAGGTTGAAATAAAAATAAATTGTAAAATACATGATCAATTATTGAGACTACACTTCATCGTACACATACCCAAGACACAATAACGAGACAACACACTATTCCATAATCAATCAGTGACAGAATATAAAATGATAATTGTGTTATCAGATTAATGATAAAAATAATCCAAGCTACTCTAAAAATAAATAAAGAACCTTCACAGCTGAACACAGACATAAACAACTAAATCCCCATAAATATATAAAACGATCCCACTACACCAACGATGCGAAACTCACTAGGAAATAAGAAGTAGAACACCAGACAACAAAAAAACCAACAGACAAGAGTGGCTTACTCCAGATTTG
>JAMPIV010001706.1:0-267147 GCA_024509875.1 Oreohelix idahoensis | reverse complement strand
GGGACTGTGGTCCTAAAGTTATTGAGCAGCACCTGGTCTGAGCTTTGCTGAATCTGGAGGCTGACAGCTTACTCCTGGGTCCAGATAGCGACTAGTGAGGGTGTCTCCAGAAACACAGGGGAGCAATCGAGCAGAGGAGTCTTTTCCTGCCGCCATCACGAAAGTTAAGCTCTATGTGGCCAGAGGAGCTCAACATTATGTGTCCCCTCAAAAAATTGACATCTATAGTAAAACTGAGGGTCCAATTACATGTTTTAAATTGATAGGAAACTGTGAAGATCCCCATACTATTTCCCAGATAAACAAACACTTGAAGTCATGATGACAAATAACAACATAGCTTGAAAAACAAAACCAGTATTACCTCATAGTACTACTACACAACTGACTCACATAGGATAATATTAATAAAATATGTCACTACAAGGTTCATATTTATAAATTCTGTACATATAAATTGTGATTTCATTTGATTGTGATTCCTGGTTCACTTTGTAGTAGAATCAGGATATATATTAGTGAAAGTAATTAATACATATATATTTGAAACTTTACCAGTGACTCATTTAAGATAGTCTTATAGAGTGTTATATGTATGTGAGTGCAACAGTGTTGTCAAGTGTGGTGGAATAAATTAAATTGTTTATCTGTCTGTTGTTGTTATGACTTACACTTCATCATACACATACCCTAGACATATAACGTAGTCATCACACTATTCCAGAATAATTCTGACTGAGGTATAAATGTGGTAGCAAGTAAGGTCATCTGTAAAAACACTACACCTATTAGATACAGATACCTTCACAGCTGATCTCAGTCAGTACACTACGTCCCCTATAAATATTTATAACATCCCACTTTACCGCATATATTGGGGGCTCGTCCGGGATTTTGAATCTTTCCCTATTATAAATATTGGGGGTAATTCACTTCAGGGAATAATAAGAATTAAAAGGTATCCTTGGGTGGAATTAAATAAGGTTGAGTTCTCAGTGCCTGTGGTGTCTGTGGATAAGTAATTACAGATTGTATTGTTTAGTTAGACATTACATACATTTACCTGTTAGAAAATGGCCGACTTGGCAAAATTTCGATCTGCTGCTGTGCAGACTGCAAAAGAGTTAGGAATGGACGGGCAAATTATGATTGCCTATGTCACTGCTGAATGTGACAAATATATTGAACGGGAAGAAAGTAGATTAGAAAAAGAGGCCGAAAGAAAATTAGAATCTGAAAGGTTGTCCGAAGATAAGAGGTTAGAAGCTGAAAAGGAAATTAAGAAGTTACAATTTGAGGCTGAGGCTGAGAATAAGAGGCTGGAGGCTGAGACTAAGAGGCTGCAGATTGAGGCTGAGGCTAAGAAATTGGAAGCAGAAAGAGAGGAAAGAAGATTGACTGCAGAGACGGAAGCAGAAAAGGAGGAAAAGAGATTACAAAGGGAACATGAGTTACGACTAAGGGAGTTTGAGTTTCAAGGCCATTCTCCTGTAAATGGTGCCAGTCCCTTTACCTCTGATGCCACTGCTAGTCAGGGAGCCTCAACCTCAGCTATGAACTTTCATTTAGATCATTTTGTTGAGAAAGACGATGATATTGAGAGCTATCTAAATAGATATGAACTATTAGCTACCACGTATGGGTTAGAGAGAGAAAGGTGGAGCTTAAAGTTATCTCAAGGACTTCGTGGGGCAGCTTATGAAGTTTTTGCCAAAATGAGCAGAGGTGATCAGGAAAATTATGACATGCTAAAGCAGGCTCTTTTGTTAAGATATGAAAAGAACGCAGAATTTTATAGGAAAAAATTTAGGAATGCTAAAATACTGTCAGGTGAAACCTATCACCAGTTCTCTGCACGGTTAGAGACATACTTGGAGAAATGGACTTCTCTGGGGAAAACCCAAGATCTTAAGGAAATGGTCCTTATAGAACAATTAAGAGAGTCCATGGCTCCAGACCTGAGAAAGTTTCTCATGGAACAAGGTGCAGAGAGGCTGGGTGAGTTGCTAAATGTTGCTGAAAGGTATCAAGCGGCTCAGGCAGAGGTAACAGGTAATAAAAAGAAACAGGTGGATAATTTTAGGGCACCACAGAACTTTAATAAATTTGATCCTAGAGATCAAAACAAAGGTAAGCACCAGTTTGATAGGCCACGGTATGACAATAAAAATAAAACCCCACAATTCGATGAAAGGAAATATGATGAAAGAAAATCTTTCAACCAAAACAGGAGGTGGTGTAAAAATTGTAAGATGAACAATCATGACACTGACCGTTGCAGAAGGAACCCTATAGTTATGGCCACCCTTCAGGTCAGGTCGACCTCAAGGCAGGAGGAGGATATTATGTTAGATACCACTCCAGAAGAGATGAGGAAGGCACAGGCTGGGGATAAGACCCTCAAGCCTTGTTTCAGGAAATTGTCAACTTGTCATACAACTCCAGGCAAGGGAGATTTTTACATGAAAAAACAAGTTGATGTATAGGAAGACTGGAGCTAGATCCAAAGGTCAGGGACAGCTGGTACTTCCTAAAAGATATAGGGCAGACTTAATAAGGAGCCTACATGTGAAACCAGATGGGGACCATGAGAAGATTGGTACCATCATCCAAAAGGTGGCTCACAATTATTATTGGCCCAAGGCAAGATGGGACATTGAGAATTTTGTAGAAAGGTGTAGCATAGCACATGAGGGAACACCCACAAGTGGGAACATTGATCAGGACCTGGACACACCACGGGGCAAAATTAGGCCTGATAATAAAAAGAAAAATAGATTTGATAAAGTGGACCAAATGGAATGGGAAGCCCCTTTTCACGGACAAGCTTCAATTACTGTTTTACAATGGCCACTATGCAGAGAGTGCAAAAAGATGTCTTACCCCAGGATAAGCCGAAAATCCCTCAATCGGACTTAAACAAACTGGAGGAAGAGGATGTAGAGAGGAAATCTCTCATCAAGAATTCTAAGTGGGGAGAAAGCCCAAAGAGAAAAATTGGTAGCGGTCGTTTTGTGAATGATAATTCTGGGAGGAAAAATCATCACTATAAAGCTTCGAGTGGAAGAGACCATACCGGTGCATGGACAAATAGGTCCACACAATTAAAGGTCCATATGTAGCTCTGTTAAGAACGTGGACTGATGAAAAGGCAGAGGAAAACATTACATCTTCATACCAATATGTGAATGAGCTGACCACTCGGTTAAAAACTGGCTGGAAACTTGCCAATGAAAATTTGAAACAAGCCAGGAAGAAACATGCTGCCTATTATAACAGGAAGGCGAAGGACAGAAATTTGGCTGTGGGAGAGAAAGTACTGCTTCTTTTGCCCGGGAGTCAGAATAAGTTACAGATTGGATGGCAAGGTCCATATACAGTTCTAGAGAAGGTGTCTAGAACAAATTATAAGATAGATAAGAAGGGGAAAGAAAAAATCTATCATGTGAATCTCCTGAAGAAATATTTGGAAAGAGAACATCAGGAAGAGACACACTTGTTGACCTTGTCCATCGCCATGGAGATGAAAAAGGAACCACTTTCATCATTTGAATATCCATTACACCCCTGTGAGACAGCAGCACAGGTGAAAATCAGTACACATTTAACGAAAACTCAGAAAGAGAGAGTGCAACAGGTTCTAAATAATCATGCAGAGGTGTTAACAGACCGACCGGGGCATACAAACCTATTGGAATATGATATGAAACTGATAGACTCCACACCTGTCTGTATGAAACCATATTCGATTCCTTTTGCTAAGGAGAAAGCTTTGAAGGAAGAGATAGACTATTTGTTGAAGGAAGGAATTATTTCACACAGTGAATCTTCGTATAGTTCCGGTGTTGTACTCTTAAGGAAGCCCTCTGGAGAACATAGACTCTGTATAGAATACAGGAGACTGAATGCTATTACAGAAGGACAGGTGGATCCATTGCCGGATACAAATCAGTTGTTTGCCCGGCTAAATAAAGCTAAATATTTCTCAAAAGTGGATCTGAGTAAAGGATACTATCAGATTCCAGTAAAGCCTGAGGTTAGACCATACCTAGCTTTTAGTACCTCAGAGGGACACTATGAGTTTAACAGATTGCCATTTGGATTGAAGAATGCACCTAGTGTCTTCTCTAGAATGATGAGAAAATTATTGGACCCTCTGAATAATCCATGCATCACAAATTTCATGGATGATATCCTTATAGCAACAGAAACATTTGAGGAACACATTGACTCTCTGAACATGCTGTTTAATCGACTTAGAGAAGCAAATTTAACAGCCCGACCAACCAAATGTTGCGTTGGATGTAAAGAATTAGAATTCTTGGGACACACAGTTCATCAGGGAAACATGACCCCTGACCCCAAGAATTTAGAGAAACTAAAGAAAGCCCCGAGACCACAAACCAAGAAAGACGTGAGATCCTTTGTCTCATTATGTGGTTTCTACCAAAAGTATATCAAAAACTTTAATTCCATATGTGCACCGTTAACTGATTTGACACGTAAAGGACATCCAGATCGAATTACATGGACTCCACAATGCGAATTCGCTTACCAGGAATTGAAGGAAAAGCTCACAAGTAAACCCATTTTGAAATTACCTGACTTAAGTCAAGAATTCATTGTAAGGACGGATGCCAGTAATATTGGGTTAGGTGCGACTCTGCTACAGAAATCAGATGCATTGGATGGGAAATTAAGCCCAGTGGCATATGCTAGCAGAAAGTTGAATAAAGCTGAAACCAATTACTCAACTAGCGAAAAAGAATGTCTTGCAGTAATATGGGCGATAAAGAAATTCAATATTTATCTGTATGGGAAGGCATTTAAGTTGCAAACGGATCACAAAACCTTGTCGTTTCTAGCGCAGGCTAGACAAGAAAATTCTAGATTCCTACGTTGGTCATTACTGATGCAGCCATATGAGTTTAGCATAGAGTATATAAGTGGAAAAAACAAATCTGGGAGCGGATTTTTTAAGCCGCCATCCGTGTGATGAGAATCACCCTAAGCCCCAGGAAGGATAATAAATTTCTCTATGTGTATATAGAATTATAGACTGACATATAACGTCTGTTTTAAGTGGGGAGAATTTGTCGTGAGAAATTCTAATACACATATATAAATTAAAAAGTAAATGTAAAGCCTAACAAATAACTTCAATAAAAGGAAAGAAGAATGGTAAAGAACAGTGCTGTCACAATGACTGTACTCGAAATCCCCCTTGTTTTCTACTTCGTCTGCAAATTGTAACGTTTCACGTTGATAGTAAAAGCCTACTGCATCACTACACGCTTTCTTCAATAAAACGTGTACTGCATTTCTAAGAAAAACTTGAGCTAGGCACCCTGCGTAATGACCTAAATTAATACTTCCATTAATTTCATTTTATACACGGCGTGATGAAAAGACAGATGAACTTAGGATAGAGAGAAGGGAGGGCTGAAAGCAGGAACGCATGCAACACTAAACACGCGTCTCGCGATATACAATTAATGCCACCCTCCCCAAGCGAAAGGCCAGAAGCAATACTTTTTTTCAGATCGACAGTGATAAAAAACACTACCCATACTAGAGTTCGGTTTTAAAAACCTGAAAAACGCTTATTAGGAAACATGACATTATACTGGTTTACGTTTGAAAGCATGACAGTACCCAGATACCACATCGATCGAAGTGAACGGGAGGTAGAAGAAAATACATATTTTGAACGCAGCCACTTAGCTCCCTTAAATTTGTATATTTGGGTTCCTTAGGACTTGCTGACAAATAATATGTTAAGTGTTACGCAAATAGTCTAGGATTTACCAAATTATAGCCAAAAGAAATAGTGAGGGTGTCAGACAACACCAAAATCAGAATCGCTCAGTGGCAGATTTTGACACCACCATTGTACGGGAAATAGGTCCCCATGTTAAATCCTATTTGATTGGAGCGCAGTAAATGTAAGGCTAAACACGATTAGTCGGGCTACAAATACTATCTTTTGTTGTTAGGGGAGACGGAAGGAAGGGTATTTTTTTTCAAACGCTTGTGTAAACATGGCTCGATTGGTTAGACCCGCCAATATAGGCAATTAGGAGCGTCAGTTCAGTACCACATTTTCAAATAAACTTTCTAAAGAACCAGTGCGTTGAGCGCCAGTGCATATTTTTCTAAATAAAAGCCTGGGACATCGGCAGATCGAAATTGTGCTATATTCATTGCCAGTCAACGTAACTGTGTATTATTTCCATGAATTGTGGGACTGTGGTCCTAAAGTTATTGAGCAGCACCTGGTCTGAGCTTTGCTGAATCTGGAGGCTGACAGCATACTCCTGGGTCCAGATAGCGACTAGTGAGGTGTCTCCAGAACACAGGGGAGCAATCGAGCAGAGGAGTCTTTTCCTGCCGCCATCACGAAAGTTAAGCCTCTGTGGCCAGAGGAGCTCAACATTATGTGTCCCCCTCAAAACTTGACATTATAGTAAAACTGAGGGTCAATACATTGTTTAAATTGATAGGAACGGTGAAGATTCCCCATACTATTTCCAAGATAAACAAACACTTGAAATCATGATGACAAATAACAACATAGCTGCAAAAACAAAACCAGTATTACCTCATAGTACTACTACACAACTGACACACATAGGATAATACTAATAAAATATGTCACTACAAGGTTCATATTTATAAATTATGTACATATAAATTGTGATTACATTTGATTGTGATTCCTGGTTCACTGTGTAGTTGAATCAGAATATATATTAGTGAAAGTAATTAATACATATATATTTGAAACTTTACCAGTGACTCATTTAAGATAGTCTTATAGAGTGTTAAATGTGTGTGAGTGTCACAGTGTTGTCAAGTGTGGTGGAATAAATTAAATTGTTTATCTGTCTGTTGTTGTTGTGACTTACACTTCATCATTTACATAACCCTAGACATTTAACGTAGTCATCACAATATTCCAGAACAATTCTGACTGAGGTATAAATGTGGTAGCAAGTAAGATCATCTGTAAAACACTACACCTATTAGATACAGATACCTTCACAGCTGATCTCAGTCAGTACACTAAGTCCCCTATAAATATTTATAACATCCCACTTTACCACATCGGGTAAGAAATTTTTAACGGGCTCACAGTGTCAGAATCACGAGGTTTCCACTACTTAGGAAAATGACAGGTTGGTAACTTCTCTCAAATGTAAAATTCTTGGTCACACCACAAATAGTCAAGAACGTCGGAAATGTTACTGTTTGTAATTTCTCTCGCCACAGGGGCTGAATGTACAATGAGATTGTTGGGAAAAATTATAAGCTGGCTCGATATTATTGCATTTAGTATTAAAGTTCGTGAGATGAGTACTCTGTCTTTTACTGGATGCAAACACAATGCCAGACAGGTTGTAACTTGGAAACTCACTTATTTAAATTACAAAAATGTTTCTTCTAGGTTCTTATCATATACTGAAACCGCTGATAGATGTTGGGCTTTACCCAGAATACTGTATAAAGAAAAATAAACCTACAGAATACTTAAACATAATATTATACACATCCTATCTTACCCTCGCGTAAAACATAATATTCACTTCGGTTATTAACTTTAAGTTAAAGACTATAAGCTTAGTGCTTGTCTCATCGTTTAAACTTCCGTGAAATAAATTCTAGTCATTAAAAGAATCAATCATCATGAATTAGAAATACGTAAGTATCTCATCAATACTCAATGATGAATCAGTGCATTTACTAGTTAGTTAAAATATTCTCGGACTAGTTACTAGCAATTTAATTAAATTTATTTATAGCTGTATGAGTTTTAGACGTAAATGCGAAAGTGGGAGCACACAATAATTATAACGAAAGAGTAATGGGGAAATGCTGCAGTGGAACAGCAAATGAGAATGGGGACAAATTAATAAGCTTCTGCAGTATTAACAACCTGGTCATTAGAGGAACACTTTTTCCACACAAGGAAGTGCACACGTTAACATGGGAATCACCAAACGGACGAGACAGAAACCAGATAGATCACATAATGATCAATGGCAGATGGAGACATGCACTACAAGACGTGAAAGTAAGAAGAGGCGCAGATGTGGGAAGTGATCATCACCTAGTAGTAGCAAGACTGAAAGTGAAACTCAGAGCTGCTGGACCAGTTGCAGTCAAACAGAAAAGATACAACATCACGAAACTGAAGGATCGCCTCACCAGAAAAGCTTTCGTGGTCGACGTAAAGAGAAGATATGAGATTATCAAAAGCCAGGAAAAGAACAGAGACCGATCATGTTGACCAGAGATTCAACACCATCTCAACAATATACAAGGAAAGCAGCAAGTCATGCTTGGGATTCCAGGAAAGAAAGAGCCAAGACTGGATAACACCAGATACGCTAAACACCATAGCGAAGAGAAAGGACATGAAAAGAAAGAAAACAGAAGCTAAGTCTCCCAGATTAAAGGCAATATGTAGTGAAAAGTACAGTCAGCTGGACAAGGAAGTTAAACGTCAAACTCGTGCTAACAAAAGGACATTTCTGGATGACCTTGCAAGACAGGCAGAAGAGGCAGCACTGAGAAATGAACAAAGCACAGTATACAAAATAACTAAAATCATCAGTGGAAAACGAGGTGCAAACAATATTACATTAGTAAGAGATAAGCAAGGAAATCTCATCACAACAGCAGAGGGACAGGAAACAAGATGGGCAGAGCATTTCAGAGAAACTCTGAATAAGGAACCACCAGAGACACAATTGAATGCTCCTGAGGCTGAAAATAATATAGATGTTAATACAGACATCCCACGAACAGAAGAAATCATCACAGCAATCAAAGGGTTAAAGAATGGAAAAGCTCCTGGTCATGATAACTTAAATGCAGAGCTATTTAAGACAGACCCAGAGCTAGCAGCAGAACTATTAGAACCACTATTTGCACAAGTCTGGAAAACAGGGACAACACCAACAGAGTGGAAAAAAGGAATAATTGTCAAATTGCCCAAGAAGGGAGATCTTGCAGACTGCAATAATTGGAGAGGAATAACTCTTCTCTCAGTTCCCAGCAAAATACTAGGCAGGATAATTATACAGAGAATCTCATAAGCAGTAGACCACAAACTGAGGAAAGAACAAGCAGGATTTAGAAAGAACAGAAGATGTGTACATCATATATTTACCCTCAGGAACATTATAGAGCAATGCTCAGAATGGCAAAGACAGTTGTACTTTAATTTCGTTGATTTTGAAAAGGCTTTTGACAGTATACATAGGGACAGTTTATGGAAAATACTGAGGGCTTATAGAATTCCAAGCTGCATAGTGTCAATCATAAAAAGCCTTTATGCCAACTTTACGTGCAGCATTGGGCAGAGCAACCTAACCTTTGAAGTGAAGACAGGAGTACGACAGGGATGCCCCTTATCAACCACTCTATTTTTAACAGTCATAGACTGGGTGATGCGCCAGACAACAGAGGGCAATCCAAGAGGAATAAGATGGATTACATTTTCTACATTGGAAGATCTGGAATATGCAGATGACATTGCACTGCTAGCACATTCACATCAACACATCCAGGAAAAAATGGATAGACTTAATAAGTATAGCCAGCAGGTGGGCTTGAACATTAACCTAAAGAAGACAGAGGTCATGACGCTCAATGTGAGCAACCCTGAGCCCATATCAGTAAGGAATCAGCAACTGGAACAGACAGATGCCTTCACATACCTAGGATGCATAGTAACACCAGATGGCGGAGCAAGCAAAGACATCAACAACAGAATGAACAAAGCAAGAACAGCCTTTTTTAGTCTAAACAACATCTGGAAGTCCTCTCAGTACAGCACAAGCACAAAATTAGGATTATATCAGAGCTGTGTGCTTTCTGTGCTTCTCTATGACGCGGAGAGCTGAAGAGTTACAGAGAAGGAAATGTCGAAATTGTCCTCTTTTCACACAACATGCCTAAGAAAAATTCTCCGAATCTTTTGGCCGAATATCATCACCAACCAAGATCTGCTTACTCGGAGCAAGCAAGAGGACATGCACACCATCATAGCTGGCTGACGCTGGAGCTGGGTTGGCCATGTCCTCAGAAGAGACCCCGATGCCATCACAAGAACGGCTATGCTATGGACCCCTGAAGGAAAACGAAAGAGGGGCCGACCAAAAACAACTTGGCGGAGGACTGTGGAGGCTGAGATGCAAAGAATGAACCAGAGTTGGGGCACTGTACGAAGGATGGCCGCCGACCGAGCAAAGTGGAATCAATTTGTTGTTATCCTACAAGACGCAACCAGGCGTAATGGCCACTGACTGCTTTGACGGTCGGCGGCTAAGGATCAAAGAGAAGAAGAAGAGTTTTAGCAACTGCCATCACCGGTGTCAATACCTTGTCGAGGTATGGCGGCTTGCGTACCCTGATTACCCCCAGAGCTATGCCAGCGGGAGTTTTACTCCTGGAAGGTTCTACCGAGCTGGACAGGTTTGCGCGGGCAGGGGTCAGACCAAAGCAGACACCCTGGTCCTCCAGGTCATGGGTTTTAGCATAGGGCTGACACCCCTGTCTTTGTAAAAAAAAAATTGACGTTACGGAAACAACAACGAATAAACAAACTTTGCTGCGGGACGGACATCCGGAGTCTAAGGCTCGTATGACTGTCAGTGGTGAAAGCCGAAAGGAAGCCACTGACATGAAAACGGACGTCCTGACCGCAAAACATGATACAAGAATAGGATTTTGGAATGTCAGGACAATGAATGAGACGGGTAAACTAAAACAGGTCACGGCAGAAATGAGAAACTATAGGTTACACATTCTAGGGATAAGCGAGAGCAGATGGACAGGGGCAGGAAAAGTTAAAACAGCAACAGGAGAAACAGTACTTTACTCTGGAAGAGAGGATGGACAGCACAATGAAGGTGTAGCCATTATTCTACAGAAAGGAATAGAAAGGACATTACTGGAATGGAAACCCATCAACAACAGACTGATAAGATTAAGATTGAGAGGGAGATTCACCAACACTACAATAATACAATGCTACGCACCAACGAATGACAGCGATGAAGAGGTCAAGGATGAATTCTATCAACAACTGCAGAAAGAAATGGAAGACACACCTAGATATGATCTTATTATAGTAATGGGAGACCTCAATGCGAAAGTTGGTACACACAATACATATAATGAAAGAGTAATGGGGAAATGCGGCAGCGGAACAGCAAACGAAAATGGGGATAAATTAATAAGTTTCTGTAGCATTAACAACCTGGTCATTGGAGGAACACTTTTCCCACATAAAGAAATTCACAAATTAACATGGGAATCACCAAATGGTCGGGACAGAAACCAGATAGACCACATCATGATTAACGGTAGATGGAGACATGCATTACAAGATGTGAAGGTAAGAAGAGGTGCAGATGTGGGAAGTGATCACCATTTAGTAGTAGCAAAACTGAAAGTGAAACTAAGAAGGGCTGGACCAACTGTAACTACACAGAAAAGGTTTGACATCAGCAAATTGAAGGACCCCCTTACCAGAAAAGCTTTTGCGGCTGACATAAAGAAACGATATCAATTTGCCAAAAGTCAGGAAAAGACATTGACTGATGATATAGACCAGAAATTCAACACCATTTCAACAATATATAAGGAAAGCAGCAAATCATGCTTGGGATTCCAGGAAAGGAAGAAGCAAGACTGGATAACACCAGAAACATTAAACACCATAACATGAGAAAGGAAATGAAAAGAAAGAAAACAGAAGCGAAGTCCCCCAGGTTAAAGCAACTATATAGCGAACAGTACAGTCAGCTGGACAAGGAAGTTAAACGCCAAACCCGAGCCAACAAAAGGAATTTCCTAGACGATCTTGCAAGACAGGCAGAAGAGGCAGCACTGAGAAATGAACAAAGCACAGTATACAAAATAACTAAATTCATCAGCGGAAAACGAGGTGCAAACAATATTACATTAGTAAGAGATAAGCAAGGAAATCTCATCACGACAGCAGAGGGACAGGAAACAAGATGGGCAGAGCACTTCAGAGAAACTCTGAACAAGGAACCACCAGAGACACAATTGAATGTTCCTGAGGCTGAAAACGATCTAGATGTAAATACAGACATTCCACGAAAAGAAGAAATCATCACAGCAATCAAAGGGTTAAAGAACGGAAAAGCTCCTGGCCATGATAACTTAAATGCAGAGCTATTTAAGACAGACCCTGAGCTAGCAGCAGAACTATTAGAACCACTATTTGCACAAGTCTGGAAAACGGGGACAACACCATCAGAGTGGAACAAAGGAATAATTGTCAAATTGCCCAAGAAGGGAGATCTTGCAGACTGCAATAATTGGAGAGGAATCACTCTTCTCTCAGTTCCCAGCAAAATACTAGGCAGGATAATTATACAGAGAATTTCAAAAGCAGTAGACCACAAACTGAGGAAAGAACAAGCAGGATTTAGAAAGAACAGAAGATGTGTAGATCATATATTCACTCTCAGGAACATTATAGAGCAGTGCTCAGAATGGCAAAGACAGCTGTACATTAATTTCGTTGATTTTGAAAAGGCTTTTGACAGCATACATAGGGACAGTTTATGGAAAATACTGAGGGCTTATGGAATTCCAAGCTGCATAGTGTCAATCATAAAAAGCCTCTATGCCAACTTTACGTGTAGTGTTGGGCAGAGCAACCTAACCTTTGAGGTGAAGACAGGAGTACGACAGGGATGCCCCTTATCAACCACTCTATTTTTAACAGTCATAGACTGGGTGATGCGCCAGACAACAGAGGGCAGTCCAAGAGGAATAAGATGGACTACATTTTCTACATTGGAAGATCTGGAATATGCAGATGACATTGCACTACTAGCACATTCACATCAACACATCCAGGAAAAAACGGATAGACTTAATAAGTTTAGCCAGCAGGTGGGCTTGAACATCAATTTAAAGAAGTCAGAGGTCATGACGCTCAATGTGAGCAACCCTGAGCCCATATCAGTAAGGAATCAGCAACTGGTACAGACAGACACCTTCACATACCTAGGATGCATAGTAACACCAGACGGCGGGGCAGGCAAAGACATCAACATCAGAATGAATAAGGCAAGAACAGCCTTTTTTAGCCTAAACAACATCTGGAAGTCCTCTCAATACAGCACAAGCACAAAATTAAGATTATATCAGAGCTGTGTGCTTTCTGTGCTTCTCTATGGTGCGGAATGCTGGAGAGTTACAGAGAAGGAAATGTCGAAATTGTCCTCTTTTCACACAACATGCCTAAGAAAAATTCACCGAATCTTTTGGCCGAATACCATCACCAACCAAGATCTGCTTACTCGGAGCAAGCAAGAGGACATGCACACCATCATAGCTGGCAGACGCTGGAGCTGGGTTGGCCATGTCCTCAGAAGAGACCCCGATGCCATCACAAGAACAGCTATGCTTTGGACCCCTGAAGGAAAACGAAAGAGAGGCCGACCAAAAACAACCTGGCGGAGGACTGTGGAGGCTGAGATGCAAAGAAAGAACCAGAGTTGGGGCACTGTACAAAGGATGGCCACCGACCGAGCAAAGTGGAATCAATTTGTTGTTGCCTTGCAAGACGCCACTAGGCGTGATAGCCACTGACTGCTTTTATGGTCAGGGGCTAAGAATCTAAGAAGAAGAAGAAGAGTTTTAGCAAGAAATTTTAATTCATTTTGCTATCCACTGTAACACAGTAACTTAAAGAATATAACTGACTTATCATTTAATCACTCTGCACAGAAATTAAACTATGTAAAAATGAAATAGGCGATCTACCACTAAAATCACTCAACACTACTAGGTATATATATCTACCATTAGCGCAGAAGTAAAACGATCTCCAATCGACCAACTAAAAGATGCTTTTATTAACAGAGATCATAGGAATCGAAAGCTAGATGGTTCTAGTCTTTCTGGCTGTCCTGGATGAATTAAGTTAGAATTCTGGAGTATATATCTCTCCAAATCAGGGGAAGGTTACGTCTATAACCCGACCCGACTCATTTGCCAGATCTTAGCACCTACGTCCAGATTTACATAATTCCTTGCTCATTCTACGAATGAACCGAATTCTACACACCCTTTCCGAAACCAGACTTAACACCTACAGTACATTCTCTCGATCTGATCAGACCTCGGCAATAAAACTCACAGTGTGCATTTTACACGTTCTGCTTCATATGGCCGTTCCCAGCGATCAATGTCTTTCATCTCAGATCTTTCACCGAGAATAATTAACTATAGGCAGACAGATCAGAGAAAAATAATAGACGATAGTCTTACTTCTTATCCCTGTCGAGAACGAATTAACACGATTCGGTCTCATCAAAGAACTTAGCTTAACAGCAATAAAATGCATTGCTAAATTAGAAAGGAAAGGACAGAGGTATGAATGGGAGAGTATATCTTAACAATCGAGCGTATGCGAAAAAAGAAGGGTAACAGAGCGAAAGAAAGTAAAAGACAAGTGCAGAATAAAGAATAAATATCTGAAATTTATTAATCATAATATCTCTGCCACAGACTCCCCCCCCCCCCCTTTTAAGATATGGAACCATTCCATGTCTACTTTATGGAAATAAATTTCCGATATCAGTAGCTTAATGGTGCCTGTTATCTACACTCTCATCTTCCCCCTCCGTCTCTGTCCAATTCTTATTCATGTCTGCACCCAAAGTTTTCTTTCTCTGGAATGTCTTCCTTGTGCGCTTGAAAGAGGGTCGCCGCTTTTGATCTCTTTGAAAGATTTCGTGTGTGTGCAGTCGAAATTCCCTGCCACTATCGTCATCTTCGTCAATTTTAGCGATTGCCAGGAGATGTTCGGAGGTTGGCGCTTATCTTTCCAAGTATTTCTTTAACAGGTTTACATGGAAGACCTTCTCCTTTCCTTTAATAGAGATCTGGTAGTTAGCCTTTGAAATCTTTTTAAGGACGGTAAACGGCCCTTGCCATCCGATACGTAGTTTGTTGTTCCCGGTAGGGAGTAGCAACGAAACTTTCTCTCCTTCTTCCAATTCTCTTTCTTTCGCGACTTTCCTGTATCGGTTAGCGTGCTTTGCACGTGCTTTGCGCGTGCTCGCTTAAAGTTGGTCGTTGCTAGATCCCATCCTAGCTTTAATCTTTCCTTTAAATCCGACACATATTTACAGGCTGAGACAACTGTCTCATCAGCCTTTTGGTCTGTCAGCGACTGAAGTAAAGCTTCAAGCGGCCCCTTGATAGGTCTGCCGAATAAAAGAGTAGCTGGGATAAATCCTGTGGAAGTATGTGGGGATTCTCTGTAGCCAAATAAAGCTGCAGGAATACAAAGATCCCAATTTTCAGGTTTCACTTGTCCCAGTTTACTTAACATCATGTTGATGTTTCCGTTGACACGTTCTACTAACCCACTTCCGGCCGGATTATAAGGCTTTATGTAGATGTGCTGGTTCCTCAAGATGTTAACGATCTCCTCCATTAACAGGTTTCGGTATGGAGATCCGTTATCCGTCAACACTTGTTGAGGGAATCCCAACCGAGTAAAAATCTGCACTAGGGCTTCTGCGACATGCTTGGCATCCTCGCATGTAAGCGGTATAGCTTCTGCCCATAAAGTGCATGTGTCGACTAAGGTCAGGACGAACCTGCTCCTTCTTTTAGTCCTTTCTAAGGGTCCTAAAATGTCGATCAGTACCCGTTGAAATGGTGTCCCCATTACTGGCATTTCACCCATGGAAACTGGTGGTGTCCGTTGCTTGGGTGGCACACGTTTGCACTGGGCACAGGATTTCACATACCTGATAATATCAGTATTTATTCCTGGCCACCAATAATGAGTAGTTATCCGTTGGTTTATGGCGTCCTGTCCCATATGTCCGCTGAAGGGAACATAGTGCCCAATTTCTAGGATTTGGCTTCTGTACTGTTTCGGTACTAGGAGCTGATTGTAACCTTGGTCAGGCTTGCCCGTTCTGCGATAAAGTAAGCAATCCTTAGAAAAAATGTCCCCTTGCTGTCTAGGGTCCTTAGCCATGGGCAGTTTCCTAAAGCAGGGTGCCAAAGTAGGGTCCTTTTGTTGCGCCTCTTTAAGTTCCATAGGTAACAAATTTGGCCCAGGCTCCCGTTCCTTCTTGGTTTGCTCTCTTGTAGTTGCTGCTGCCACAATTGGCTCTTCCGGTTTCCCAATAAACACATATCTACCGCAAAGTATGAATGGGTAGATTGGGTCATCCATAACAGCCGCTTTGATCACACCTCTGACAAAATCAGAGTTGATCTCAACCAATGCGATGGGAAGCGCTGTAGGTGCATCACTCTTAGAAACTCCACAAAGGTGGACGGTTTCTCCTGTCTCTTGACCGGGTTTGACCAGGTGCCTGGCGACAATGCAATCATAAGAAAGCCCCGTGTCAAATAAACAAAAAGTTGAAGAACCGTTCAAAATAACAGTACCTCGCGTTTTGGGTCTCTCTCCCTCAGGTTGAGAATCACTGACATTAATTTCACCTTGCGAGACTGTTAGCAAGCATCCGATGTGTTTAGGTTCGGTGTGCTCGCTCTGATCATATGTCCCGGGCTCAGGGGTTTTCCCTTTGCCACCTTGTCCTTTCTGACCGCGCTGCCATGTAGGATGGTTGGGTTGATCAGTCTGTTTGTTGTTGGTGGGGTACTTGTTTTTGTAGAACTTAGACTTTTCAGGAGGGGGGTTTTGGGGTCCAGTTTCTCTGTGGTTATTTTGATGATAAGCATGAGAAGATTGGTCTAGATTATTCTTTCGAAAAGGCTTTTCTGTCGGTTTACGTTTTGTGGCCGGCAGTTCGGCCAGCGCATTATGATATCGCTCAGACTTTTCCAAAATGTCTTCAAGCTTTTCTGCCCCCTGCTCAGCTAGAAATCTCCGGGTGTCAGCAGACAAAGTGTTCTTTATCTGTTCGTATATAACGAACTCCTCAAGCCCTTCATAGGTAGAAGCGAGCTGTGAGAGCTCCAGACACTTTGCTAAGTATCCCTTCAGACGAGAAGAGAACTGCTGAAAAGTTTCAGAATTTTCTTTTCTGCTGTTGCGAAACAGTTGCATAACTTTTCGCGCATTCATTTCAAAGCGCTCAAGTAGAGCTTTCTTCAACACGTCGTAGTTGTCTTGTCGGCTGCTTTCCAGTTTTGCATACACATCGTAAGCAGTACTTTTTAAAGCCTGGGAAAACTTCATACCCCAACGCGACCTTTCTGAACCGTACAGAGTTGCCACTTTCTCAAATTTGTCTAGCCACGTTTCAATCTTCTCATTAGGACAAGGGAAAGATTCTAGAGTGAAAGACATAGCGGTGAGTTGAGGAGATTGAGTGTTAGAAGGATCAGTTAAGGAAGAATGATGAGAAGACTCTCCATTGCTGGAGGTAGTTGCAGCCCCACGACTTTGGACTTCTAGAGCCTTAAGAGCCAACTCATGCTGTCGTCGCTGCTCATTTTCTCTTTCCAAATGCTGTCTCTACTTCTCTTTCCTCATGCTGTCTCTCCTTCTCTCTTTCCTTCCTCTCCTTCTCTCTTTCTTCCTGCTGTCGTTCCTTCCCTCTTTCCTCATGCTGCGCCCTGCAAGCTTCCATTTCTGCATCAATTTTCTTCTGCTCTTTAGCTTCGGCTGCTTTCCTCTCCGCATCATATCTGTCAAGTTCTTCGTTGACAAACGCCTTTGCTTCTTCTCCTTCTAAACCTTCTTCTCTCGCTTCTTCTCTGAGCATCTGTCTAAGCTTTGCCCGCTCTGCCATTGTAAATAAGAGACTGAGACTTACTCGAGAAAGAAGGAAGAAAAAGGATACACTGGTTCTTTACCACTTACGAGAAAATACACAAAATATTATAGTATACTGGGATACCTCCTCCTATAATATTAGTATCTAACTATCGCTACTATTAATCGGCAATAAAAGGCTCTATATGCAAGCGACTATGCCAAATAAATGGTAGTTAAGATTAATCGCTAACAAAAATAAGTTGCTACAGTGGAAACAAAACAATTATTGCAAAAATTTAGGAGAAAAAAAATTCCCTTAATTTTTAAATCCACTACAAGTTCACCCCTGAAGTCAGTTAGGGTAATAATAATAATAATAATAAATTCTTTAAGCACCAAACACGGCGCATAAGGCAGAAACCAGTGCTCTCCAGGTTGTTCGTTGTGACGCCACTCCTCTTAGCTCTTGCACATTATTTAGGCCCAACGTTCTTCCTTCTCTTATTATTGTTCTTCTGAGTGTTTATTTTGGTCTTCCTTTTTTCCTCTTACCCTCAGGAACCCAAGTGAGCGCCTGTAGTGGTATTCTGTTGTTTTGCATTCGTAGGACATGACCGATATATGACCATCGTCTTTTCCTTATATAGTCGGAGACATATTTCTGCCTAGAGTCTTCTCTTATTTGTCGATTAGTCTTGAATTCTTTCCAACTGATGTTCATGAGTTTTCTAAGACATTTGTTCTCGAATGTATTCAGCTTGTTCTCCAATGATTTTGTTAGGGTAAGGGAGGCAATTAACAGGACGAAAAAAATAGTCCGAACGCACTCCTTAACTTAGTTCAAAACCCCCTTCTGCTGCAAAAACCCTGTGATTGTTACGCAATCACAAATTCTACCAGCGGTTTAGTATAACAAAATCAACATATAACATAACTTCCGACAAAATAAATCTGTAAATCAAAATGTATAATATTCAATAATGCTGTGGAAAAAAAATTACTATTTGTGTGGTCAGCAAGCCCATAAACAGATCGTTAGTCTAGGGGATATTATTTTTATAGATACTAAAACTCACGAGACATCACACTCTTACTCTATTTCAGAATAAAGAAAATAAATCCTTCAGACGAGCTGATATTTGCTTCCTATTCTAAATTCAAAATCCCGTCAGACGAGAAATTTTCTGTCTTACTTGCTCAGGATTTTAGTTCAATTCCCGGAAAACGTGTCCCCATTTGTCGTAGATTTTCGATAGGGGAATTAAGACATAGATTGATCCCTTCTGAATAGAAATAGAACAGGTGATAGCTCAGTAAGAGGTAATGTAAAGAAAATAGATTTTCACGAGTGAGATGGTGGAAACTAATTAGAATGTGTCCCTGAAATCGAGAATCTTCTCTCTTTCAGCCTATCTCTAGAATAGAACTAGTTTAGTCAGACAGTCTATTAGAACATATATAGTAATCTATATATACCACTCACATACACACACACACATAAGTGACGACAGTTAGACGCACAGACGTGAAAAAACTATAACAATGGAATATAGATATTTTGGAACGAGCTGACCGACACACTTGAATAAAGTTTATGTAGATTTTATTAACATAAAGAATATTTTCCACAACAAATAAGTTTGCTTATCAAGCACATATAAATACACATAGGTTAATGAATTAATAAAAGAATAATAGACCCATAGGTGTAATCCTTTCCCCCTCTGTTTAGCCCACGATCCCGTTAGAAGAAACGTTATAGCCCCAAAGAGTCACAGATTTATACGCTATGGTCTAGGATTTCCCTCTACAGTTAAGAACAGAGTTGATATATTAATCTATCCTAAGAGGAAATCAGCATTTACAACAAAAAAATTGCATAAAGAAATGTCAAAGTGGGTGCATGAATATAAAAAATGAAAGAATAACTCGTTCTGCTTTCTCTCTGTTCATTCAGCAGGGCCCCTGACATACTTTCTTACCTACAAACGTGATGTTTCTCGCCGTCTGGCGCAAACTTCAGGACACTTCTCTACAGTGAATCTGTATTCTTTTGATAAAGAGAATCCCAGCTCTGCAGATACAGGTTTCTTCCAATGTTCCGGGGAGCATTCACTTCACAACTACATTTTAAGATTACTGTTAAATTCATTTGAATCAGTTCGGGTAAGAAATTTTAAACGGGCTCACAGTGTCAGAATCACGAGGTTTCCACTACTTAGGAAAATGACAGGTTGGTAACTTCTCTCAAATGTAAAATTCTTGGTCACACCACAATTAGTCAAAAACGTCGGAAATGTTACTGTTTGTAATTTCTCTCGCCACAGGGGCTGAATGTACAATGAGATTGTTGGGAAGAATTATAATCTGGCTCGAAAGGCCCAGTTATTGCATTTAGTATTAAAGTTCGTGAGATGAGTACTCTGTCTTTACTGGATGCAAACACAATGCCAGACAGGTTGTAACTTGGAAACTCACTTATTTAAATTACAAAAATGTTTCTTCTAGGTTCTTCTCATATACTGAAACCGCTGGTAGATGTTGGGCTTTACCCAGAATACTGTATAAAGAAAAAGAAACATACAGAATACTTAATCATAATATTATACACATCCTATCCTACCCTCGCGTAAAACATAATATTCACTTCGGTTATTAACTTTAAGTTAAAGACTATAAGCTTAGCGCTTGTCTCATCGTTTAAACTTCCGTGAAATAAATTCTAGTCATTAAAAGAATCAATCATCATGAATTAGAAATACGTAAGTATCTCATCAATACTCAATGATGAATCAGTGCATTTACTAGTTAGTTAAAATATTCTCGGACTGGTAACTAGCAATTTAATTAAATGTATTTATAGCTGTATGAGTTTTAGCAAGAAATTTTAATTTATTTTGCTATCCACTGTAACACAGTAACTTAAAGAATATAACAGACTCATCATTTAATCACTCTGCACATAAATTAAACTATGTAAAAATGAAATAGGCGATCTACCACTAAAATCACTCAACACTACTAGATATATATATCCACCATTAGTGCAGAAGTAAATCGATGTCCAATCGACCAACTAAATGATGCTTTTATTAACAGAGATCATAGGAATCGAAAGCTAGATGGTTCTATTCTTTCTGGCTGTACTGGATGAGTTAAGTTAGAATTCTGGAGTATATATCTCTCCGAAATCAGGGGAAGGTTACGTCTATAACCCACCCGACTCATTTGCCAGATGTTAGCACCTACGTCCAGATTTACACATTTCCTTGCTCATTCTACGAATGAACCGAATTCTACACACCCTTACCGAAACCAGACTTAACACCTACAGTACATTCTCTCGATCTCATCAGACCTCGGCAATAAAACTCACAGTGTGCGTTTTACACGTTCTGCTTTATATGGCCGTTCCCAGCGATCAATGTCTTTCATCTCACATCTTTCACCGATAATAATTAACTATAGGCAGACAGATCAGAGAAAAATAATAGACGATAGTCTTACTTCTTATCCCTGTCGAGAACGAATTAACACGATTCGGTCTCATCAAAGAACTTAGCTTAACAGCAATAAAATGCGTTGCTAAATTAGAAAGGAAAGGACAAAGGTACGAATGGGAGAGTATATCTTAACAATCGAGCGTATGCGAAAAAAGAAGGGTAACAGAGCGAAAGAAAGGTAAAAGACAAGTGCAGAATAAAGAATAAATATCTGAAATTTATTAACCATAATATCTCTGCCACATGATGATAGGTTGATGTCACAGTAGATTTTTTTTAGTATTCTCTATGTGGGTTGAACTGTCTTGTTGCGTCCTTTCTGGATATTTTATGATTTTGGCCAGGATGCTGCTTCCCAGTGTGGATGTGTGAATTTGATCTCTGTAAAGTCGTTTCTTAGGTGCTCCTGAATTAGATGTAAAGAATGGGGTATTGTTGATGAAGTCAAGGCCGTTTTATTTACAATAGTTCTGTAGTTTTGTGTTGTAAGTGTCCGCTATGTGACGTTGAAACCCATAGCATGGTGGTATGATTGATGAAATAAAGATGGAGGCTTTGGGAAATTTTTGTTTAACTGTAGTCACCAATCCTGAGGGGTTTAGGCTCTGCTCATTCGTGATATCATTAATTCCTACGTGTAGTGTTGTTTTTGTTATCTTGTGATTAATATCGAACTTATTAATTATGTCCAGTGGTCGTTTAATACCAGCTCCCGGCACTGTTATAACTGAAACGATGTCTTCTCTTGTAGTGGACATTCTTTCACAATAAATACCTTTCAAGATCGAGTCACCAATTACAATATGTGTAACGTCACTACGTATTTCTTCACTTTGTTTTCTATTAGATTGATGCTGCTGCCATTTGTGGTGTTATTTTTGTGGACTGTCGTGATGGGTCTGAGATTTTTTAATTGGGTTTTCGTGCACTTGAACGTTGTCTGGTAGGGATGCTGATACCTGCTCATTTTCTATTGAATAATCCTCAAGAACTTGAAATCTGTTGGTAATTTTGACTCCAATAGGATATGTTGCGTTTGTGAGTGTCTCTTCGTGTTTTTTGTGTACAGTTTGGCGGTGACCTTTTTGTTGATTTGGCGTATGTTTATTTATGGATTCTTCGCAATCTTCAGTCATTGTTTGAGGATGATCTGGTTGTCTTATCTTATAGAGTGAGAAGTCTCTCTGCAGTTTTTCGTTGATGTCTATAATGCTAGAATTTTCATCCCTCAGAGATACTATCTCACTTTTAAGAAGTTCGTTTTCGGCCTTGAGCGATGTCTGTATACTAGACATGAGATCACCAATTAAACTTTGTAAAGTGTCCGCCATATTGTGCATTAGCTCATGACAGCATGGCACAGGTAACTTCGTGGTGTCTTCTTTTTGTTGCTCAAGAGATACAGTTTTAGCTTTTCGTATATTTTCATATTTTCGATGGCCAACAAAGTTTTAGAAATTGTAGGAGTGTCTGTTATTTTATCGAATACTGCAGAAGGTAGATTTTCTGATTCTGTGTGAGAAATTGGGCTGCAGCTGATGTTGAGGATGTCGTTGTCGGTAGTAAATTCATTTTTGTCTGAAATCGTTGTGTCTACTGCCAAGTGGGGCATAGATACAGCAGAGTCCACTTTAGTGTGTTCTAACTCAACATCAGTTACAATTTATGCAGATTCTTTTAATTCGACAAATTCTGTTTCTAACCATGATTAGATTGCTGCGGCATTTCCCTGAGCCATCAATTTGTTCTTAGTGTGGTAAAGGTGAGCTTTGAGATGTGGTGTTGTTATAACATCTTTTACTAGTGCACCATTTATGTCTGTTCTTGACTCTACATGTCCTGTTTCGTAGTATTTAATGACAATTATACGAAATGCCTCGTACTGAAAGATGCTCTGGAATGTTATAGTTACACATTTTCCATGACTTGACAGCTTCAGGGTTATACCGGACACGGTTCTACAGCCTTTAAGGTTTACACGAACAGCTTTCTCTTTGTTTAAAGCATAGCATTTTATGGTTGGTGGTCTCAAGCGAGCGTCCCTGGAGCCCAATGTTAGCTGCGAACTAACGCCTTCCTCCAAGCATGACATAGTTACATTCCACAGGATGTTTTATTACCGGTGAGGAACATTGTATACCGGGACAATTTTATGATGCTCGACAGCAACGCTTGACCAACTGACCTCTTGCTTTGGCGAAGGTCACAATCGTGGTCATTGTTGCAAATATCTTACATTAACATAGAGAAAAACGAATACACATTTCATCGGTATTCTATAAAATGTTACACAGTAAATTAACATAATATCATGTTTAAAAATTTCACCGTCTAAAAACCAATACACTGATATAAAAATCCATGAAATGTGGCTTAAACTTCCTGCGTTAATACTGCGAAACGTGAGAGACGATCGAAACACGTCCATCCATGCTGACACGGGACGAAGGAGAGAGAGAGAGAGAGAGAGAGAGAGAGAGAGAGAGAGAGAGAGAGATAGGCTTAAAACTATAAGAAAGAAGCATGGCGCATTTTTCAGCCTGCAGAAATATTCACATTTGATGAGAACATTTTGCACGTTCTGCAAAGATGCGAAGTTCCTAGTCAATTTTCAGCATCGGAAGTAGGTGCGAGTTGGATTGAGAAATTGCAATTTCTTTTAATATGACCTTTCGGCAGTTCTCATATAGAGGTGAAACACCTTAGCAACAAAAACCCTACCTTAAGAGGAGAATTACATAGACTTAAAAGTCCTGAGAAAAAGGAAGTTTACGTAAGGCAAGCTAGTCTGGAACTAAGCACTCGATTATAATAGTAATCAAAGAACTTTTTAGTTAAGGATATTAATTATCATTTTTTTTTAAAATCTATGTACGCATACCAATTAATTAGAGAAGTTAACACTGTACCTATGAATTTTTATAAATTACCAACAGTGTGGTTTAAATATCATGCACATCACTTCATCTTCAATGTTGTATACCTTAATTGTTATTCAAAGCACTGACATTTTCTTGAACAAATATCTGACATTGTACTTTAAGCAAAGTGTAGCAAAACGGCCCAAACCTTCTGTGATTTGCCTCGTGTAAAATAATTATCTCTGTGATTTACACTGTAGAAAATGTTCTCTCTGTATTTTCACCATGAAAAGTAAATCACGGTGGAACCAGCTTCATCACCATTGGTAGAAAGTCAGTCTCTAATAAAACTACAGCTTAAGGACAAGTCGGAGGACAAAAAGTTCGACAACAAATCAATACGCAGGTTTTGACAAAGCCAGTTGGACTTAAAAGCGATCAGTGTCAGTTCTAAACACTTCCTGCATTAAAATCGGAGCACATACAGAAGACATGCAGCGATCTGACTTGAACTCTTGTCAAAACTACAAGTCATGCAGCCTTCGTAAACATAGTTGCAAAGTTGTGTTCTGATGAGTTTGTACATAGATCGTTTAGCTTATTTCTCGGTAAAATATCTTAGACTTAAGTTAATATTGATGTAATATTTAAAAATTATGTTATGATTGACAGATCTACATGCTTCTGTGTCGCCTCATCGTACCTTCACCTGACAACTAAAATATAACCTGAAAACAAAATATAACCTAACCAAAAGATGTACGGGTAGTATTGGCTCAGCTAGCGAAACCTTTTCAGGACAAGTCTTTTTCAGGTCTTCATATGCTGGCAATAAATAATGTTAGTCCTTTTCAAGACTGAGTATCGAAACGCTGCACAGGCTAGCAATCCGTATCAGGACTGACCCTTTTCAGGGGTTCTTCATGCTAGCTAATAGAAGCTAAAAGTTATTTTCAAGTCTTAGTTTTTATCAATGTAAGGCACATCGAGTTCGCATATGTTATATAACCTTTGGTAAAGAGAGATCACATGAATGAAAACATTTACCAAAGGTAAATGATTATAAGTTAATTAGATATTTTCAAAAAATGATGTTGCCCAATGGGCTGATCACCCGTTGGCTTGTCACACCGATTACGGAAACAACGGCAGATGGATCTATTTGTTGTTGCCCTAAAGACGCTGCTAGGCGTGATGGGAAACTACAACAGAGAAAATCAATCTGCTGTTGCCCTTAAGACGCCACAAGGCGTGATGGCCTCTGACTGCTTGGTCGGTCTTTGGCTAAGGACGGAAGAAGAAGAAGAAGAAAAAATGATGTTAGTAGCATTTTATGTATTTCTAGGCGTATATTATTGTGTTGTAATGTATATGTATAAATAAAAGACGAATTCCCCTGACAAACAGTGTCGCAGCCTCATGACAGTGTTGTCAAAATGAGGATTCTGATTTAAATTGGGAAAGATAGTCACCGGAAGAAATGTTATAGTTGTAAAATACACAAACCATAAGGCTTTCAGACTGAAGAGTTCCTAAAGAAATGTGTGACTTCAGTGATTCTCAATACGTAGAATAGAAAAGTGTACTTCAGCAAATCCAATGCTGAATTCTTGCCGGTGAAGTCTCTGATCCCAGTGGCTCTTACTAAGTAGAACAAAGCTGCGCACCTGAACAATTCTATTGTAGAATTTCTGTTCGTTTGAATCAATCCATTGAACCTACCACGAGCACAGAACAATCATGAGATACTGCCATAAAGTCATCTGGACAGTCACTAGCCATTACGAAAGATCCACTTGCACTCTAGAGCAAAGATCCAGAAATTAAGTAAATTCAATAATAGAAAGAACATCTCCAAGCAACCAGGGCCACTAAAGTGATGAGAAACACCGCGATATGAGACACTTTGTAAATATACTGTAATATTTTTAATGTAAAATAAGCCAGTGCAAATCAAAATTATAGATAATTATTGAAGTTGTGCGATTAGCCTTATAAATTACAGCTATTCAGTATGTTTGTATATGCGAGCATTTTCAAACGAAATTAATTATTTCTTGCATTTTTTCGGTAGGGCTGGTTTAACGAGTTGCATTTCTATCTCACATTAATACCCCTATAAACATAAATAACACATAAGGAAGGGAAACCCGAGGCCCGTAAACAGCAAATTAATACCAGACAAACATAAAGGTATGTTTCCAGGCACTCGCAAGAAACAAAGAAGTAGAACACTCGGACAACAGAAAAACAACAGACGTGAGTGGCCCACCCAGGGCTCGAACCCCGCACCTTCCGCACGACAACTCCGCCTAGCCATCAAGCGAATCACACTGACCCCACGGCCAGCCAGGCATCCCCAAAAAAAGATGCTTTGCTGGCTATTTATCAGTACGAAACACACAAGATAACACCGGAAGTATACAGTGGGCAACTCAGCCCTTAAATGACGCAATCACTTCTGTTGTTCTCCTATTAACAGTATGCGTCAGTCCAAACAAGACAAAGACCTTGATACTGGGTCCAGTAAATAGTAGAAGACTTAAGGACATTAGTATAGAACAGAGGGTAGGTTTCTGGTATTGTATAAACATAAATAACACATAAGGAAGGGAAACCCGAGGCCCGTAAACAGCAAATTAATACCAGACAAACATAAAGGTATGTTTCCAGGCACTCGCAAGAAACAAAGAAGTAGAACACTCGGACAACAGAAAAACAACAGACGTGAGTGGGCTGAGTTGCCCACTGTATACTTCCGGTGTTATCTTGTGTGTTTCGTACTGATAAATAGCCAGCAAAGCATCTTTTTTTGGGGATGCCTGGCTGGCCGTGGGGTCAGTGTGATTCGCTTGATGGCTAGGCGGAGTTGTCGTGCGGAAGGTGCGGGGTTCGAACCCTGGGTGGGCCACTCACGTCTGTTGTTTTTCTGTTGTCCGAGTGTTCTACTTCTTTGTTTCTTGCGAGTGCCTGGAAACATACCTTTATGTTTGTCTGGTATTAATTTGCTGTTTACGGGCCTCGGGTTTCCCTTCCTTATGTGTTATTTATGTTTATACAATACCAGAAACCTACCCTCTGTTCTATACTAATGTCCTTAAGTCTTCTACTATTTACTGGACCCAGTATCAAGGTCTTTGTGTTGTTTGGACTGACACATACTGTTAATAGGAGAACAACAGAAGTGATTGCGTCATTTAAGGGCTGAGTTGCCCACTGTATACTTCCGGTGTTATCTTGTGTGTTTCGTACTGATAAATAGCCAGCAAAGCATCTTTTTTGGGGATGCCTGGCTGGCCGTGGGGTCAGTGTGATTCGCTTGATGGCTAGGCGGAGTTGTCGTGCGGAAGGTGCGGGGTTCGAGCCCTGGGTGGGCCACTCACGTCTGTTGTTTTTCTGTTGTCCGAGTGTTCTACTTCTTTGTTTCTTGCGAGTGCCTGGAAACATACCTTTATGTTTGTCTGGTATTAATACCCCTATAGCATGTCTGTCGTGAAATATTCTAATCCACATATATAAATTATCAGGTAAATATAAAGCCTAACAAATACATTTAATAACGAAAAGACAAATGGTAAAAGAACAGTGCTGTCACAATAACTGTACTCGAAATCCCCCTTGTTTTCTGCTTCGTCTGCTAATTGTAACGCTTTCACGTTGATAGTAAAAGCCTACTATATTATTACCCGCTTTCTTCAATGAAACGTGTACTAAACTTGAGATACGCAAGCTGAAACAATGACCTAAATTTAATATTTCATTCATCCCATACACAGCGTAACTAAAAGACAGATAAAGCAGGATAGAGAGAAGGGAGAGGCAGAAAGCCGAACGCATGCAAAATTAAACACGCGTCTCGCTATTAATGCCACCCCAACAAGCGTAACGCGATACACAATTACTACTATCACGCGTGTAAGGCCACATGCACTAACTTTTTCGGACGGACAGTGATAAAAACACTAACCTTCCCAGAGTTAGGTTTTAAAATCCTGAAAAACGCTTATTAGAAAAGATGACAATAGATGGGTTTACGTTTGAAAACATTACAGTACCCAGACAGCACATCTTCGAAACAGGAGGTAGAAGAAATTGCATATTTTGAACGCAGCCACTTAGCTCTTTTAAATTTGTATATTTGGGTTCCTTAGGGCTTGCTGACAAAGAATATGTAAAACGTTACGCAAATAGTCTAGGAATTAACAAGTTATAACCAAAATAAAATAGTGGGGATGCCTGACAGCATGAAATCATTTCTGCTCATAAAATTTTTTTATAACGTGTTTGAAAAAACCTTACGTACGGAAATAGCCTACCATGTAAACTCCAAATTGATTGGAGCGCAACAAATATAAGACTAAACACGATTGGTCGGACTATAAATACTATCTTTGGTTGTTAGGGGAGACGTAGGAAGGTAAAATTTTTTCAAACACTTGTCGAAACGTGGCTCCATTGGCCAGACTCGCTGATATAATCACTTAGGAGCGTTAGTTCGAGACCACTAGTTCAAATAAGCTTGATAAAGCAACAGTGCGTTGAAGCCAGCTCATATTTTTGCTAAATAAAAGCCTGGAACATAAGCAGATGGGAATTTGTGCCAGTATTTGTGCCAGAATTCATTGCTAGTCAACGTATCTGTGTTTATTTCCATGAATTGTGGTAAGCTTGAAACATTCAGTATCTTTTAATGAAAATTGAATGTGAAATGTTAATTTATGCCTGTATATATGTGTAGTTCAGTAGCAAACATGATGTAAAGCCTATAATGCTCCAGCCTGAACAGAAGGTGTCGGAGGAAAGTAAAACGGCATGGAATGGCCAAACAGTACACTGACACCTAGATGATTGACTAGAAAGAAATAATGCTGGAATTGCAGAGGCGTAGTAACCATTAAGGAGGTTAATACTGGTATAAAGTATTTCAGATGAAGCTGACAGTTGGCCTAACGCTCTGAACTCAATGTTTGTGATGTATTGTGCTCAGTGTAGAACTAGAGTATCAATTAGTTATGAAGTAGAAGGTACATCCTTCTTGTTTTCAGGGACCGTGGTCTTGATGGTATTGAGCAGCACCTGGTCAGAGCTTTGCTGAATCCAGAGTCGGACAGCATACTCCTTGGTCCATTTAGCTATCAGTGAGGTGTCTCCAGAGCCCAGGGGAGAAATCGAGCAGAGGAGTCTTTTCCTGCCGCCATCACGCAAGATAAGCTGATGTGGCCAGCTGAGCTCAACATTATGTACCCCCATCTTAAAATGACATTGTAAAAATAACATTAAGAGGGGAATTAAATTGTTTTAATATCAGGAACTGAGAACATCTCCAATACTAGTTCCAATAAAGACAAACTATTGAAGTCATGATGACAAATACCAACAGAGCTTGAACAAAACAAAACCAGTATTACCTCATATTACTACTACACAACTGACACACATAGGATACTTTTAATAATATATGTCACTACAATATTCATATTAATAAATTCTGTACATATAACTTGTAATTAAAATTGATTGTGATTCCTGGTTCCTTTGTATTTGAATCAGGACACATATTCATTCATGACAGCAATGAATACATATTGTTATTTGAAAAGTTATCAGTGACTCCTTTAAGATATCCTTGTAGAGTGTTTTATGTATGTGAGTGTCACAGTGTTGTCAAGTGTAGTGGAATAAATTAAATTGTTTATCTGTCTGTTGTTGTTTTGACTTACACTTCATCATACACATACCCTAGACATATAACGTAGTCATCACACTATTCCAGAATAATTCTGACTGAGGTATACATATGTGGCAGCAAGTAAGGTTATATATAATACACTACTCTTATTAGATATATATACCTTCACAGCTGATCTCAGTCAGTACACTAAGTCCCCTATAAATATTTATAACATCCCACTTCACCACATATATTGGGGTCTCGCTCTTGGGATTTTGAATCTTTACCTATTAAAAATATTGGGGGTAATTCACTTCAGGGAATATAAGAATTAAAAGGTATCCTTGGGTGGAATTAAATAAGGTTGAGCTCACGGTGCCTGTGTTGTCCATTAGATATATATTTAGAGATTGAATTGTTGGTTAGACATTGTATAAATTTACCTGATAGACAATGGCGGACCTGGCCAAATTTCGATCTGCTGCTGTTCAGACTGCAAAAGAGTTAGGATTAGATGGGCAAGTTATGGTTGCCTATGTCACTACGGAATGTGACAAATTTATTGAACGCGAAGAAAGAAGGTTTGAAGGCGAAAGAAAGTTAGAGGCTGAAAGGGAAATTAAGAAGTTACAATTTGAGGCTGAGGCTGAGACTAAGAGGTTGCAGATTGAGGCTGACAAAGAGGCTAAAGCATTGGAAGCCGAGGAAAGAAGACAGGCTGCAGAAAGGGAAGAGAAGAAATTAGCTGCAGAAAGGGAAGAGAAGAAATTAGCTGCAGAAAGGGAAGAGAAGAAAGAAGATTGACTGCAGAGAGGGAAGCAGAAAAGGAGGAGAAGAGATTACAAAGGGAACATGAGTTACGACTAAGGGAGTTTGAGTTTCAAGGCCATGCTCCTGAAAATGGTGCCAGTCCCTTTGCCTCTGATGCCACTGCTAGCCAAGGAGCCTCAACCTCAGCTATGAATTTTCATTTAGATCATTTTGTTGAGAAAGACGATGATATAGAGAGCTACCTAAATAGGTATGAACTATTAGCTACCACGTATGGGTTAGAGAGAGAAAGGTGGAGCTTAAAGTTATCTCAAGGACTTCGTGGGGCAGCTTATGAAGTTTTTGCAAAAATGAGCAGAGGTGATCAGGAAAATTATGACATGCTAAAGCAGGCTCTTTTGTTAAGATATGAAAAGAATGCAGAATTTTATAGGAAAAAATTTAGGAATGCTAAACTACTGTCAGGTGAAACCTATCACCAGTTCTCTGCACGAATAGAGACATACTTGGAGAAATGGACTTCTCTGGGGAAAACCCAAGATCTTAAGGAAATGGTCCTTATAGAGCAATTAAGAGAGTCCATGGCTCCAGACCTGAGAAAGTTTCTCATGGAACAAGGTGCAGAGAGGCTGGGTGAGTTGCTAAATGTTGCTGAAAGGTATCAAGCAGCTCAAGCAGAGGTAACAGGTAATAAAAAGAAACAAGTGGATAACTTTAGGGCACCACAGAACTTTAATAAATTTGATCCTAAGGATCAAAATAAAGGTAAGCACCAATTTGATAGGCCACGGTATGAAAATAAAAATAAATTCCCACAATTCGATGAAAGGAAATATGATGAAAGAAAATCTTTCAACCAAGGAAAAAGGTGGTGTAAGAATTGTCAGATGGACAATCATGACACTGACCGTTGCAGAAGGAAACCTGTGTATATGGCAACCCTTCAGGTCAGGTCGACCTCAAGACAGGAGGAGGATATTATGTTGGATACCACTCCAGAAGAGATGAGGAAGGCACAGGCTGGGGATAAAACACTCAAGCCTTGTTTCAGAAAATTGTCAACTTGTCATACAACTCCAGGCAAGGGAGATTTTTACATGAAAAACAAGTTGATGTATAGGAAGACTGGAGCTAGATCCAAAGGTCAGGGACAGCTGGTACTTCCTAAAAGATATAGGGCAGACTTAATAAGGAGCCTACATGTGAAACCAGATGGGGACCATGAGAAGATAGGTACCATCATTCAAAAGGTGGCTCACAATTATTATTGGCCCAAAGCAAGATGGGACATTGAGAATTTTGTAGAAAGGTGTAGCATAGCACATGAGGGAACACCCACAAGTGGGAACATTGATCAGGACCTGGACACGCCACGGGGCAAAATTAGGCCTGATAATAAAAAGAAAAATAGATTTGATAAAGTGGACCAAATGGAATGGGAAGCCCCTTTTCACGGACAAGCTTCACTTAACTGTTTTACAATGGCCACTATGCGGAGAGTGCAAAAAGATGTCTTACCCCAGGATAAGCCGACAATCCCTCAATCGGACTTAAACAAACTGGAGGAAGAGGATGTAGAGAGGAAATCTCTCATCAAGAATTTTAAGTGGGGAGAAAGCCCCAAGAAAAGAATTGGTAGCGGTCGTTTTGTGAATGATAATTCTGGGAGGAAAAATCATCACTATAAAGCTTCGAGTGGAAGAGACCATACCGGTGCATGGACAAATAGGTCCACACAATTAAAGGTCCATATGTAGCTTTGTTAAGAACGTGGACTGATGAAAAGGCAGAGGAAAACATTACATCTTCATACCAATATGTGAATGAGCTGACCACTCGTTTAAAAACTGGCTGGAAACTTGCCAATGAAAATTTGAAACAAGCCAGGAAGAAACATGCTGCCTATTATAACAGGAAGGCGAAAGACAGAAATTTGGCTGTGGGAGAGAAAGTACTGCTTCTTTTGCCCGGGAGTCAGAATAAGTTACAAATTGGATGGCAGGGTCCATATACAGTTCTAGAGAAGGTGTCTAGAACAAATTATAAGATAGATAAGAAGGGGAAAGAAAAAATCTATCATGTGAATCTCCTGAAGAAATATTTGGAAAGAGAACATCAGGAAGAGACACACTTGTTGACCTTGTCCATCGCCATGGAGATGAAAAAGGAACCACTTTCATCATTTGAATATCCATTACACCCCTGTGAGACAGCAGCACAGGTGAAAATCAGTACACATTTAACGAAAACTCAGAAAGAGAGAGTGCAACAGGTTCTAAATAATCATGCAGAGGTGTTAACAGACCGACCAGGGCATACAAACCTATTGGAATATGATATGAAACTGATAGACCCCACACCTGTCTGTATGAAACCATATTCGATTCCGTTTGCTAAGGAGAAAGCTTTGAAGGAAGAGATAGACTATCTATTGAAGGAAGGAATTATTTCGCACAGTGAATCTTCGTATAGTTCCGGTGTTGTACTCTTAAGGAAGCCCTCTGGAGAACATAGACTCTGTATAGATTACAGGAGACTGAATGCTATTACAGAAGGACAGGTGGATCCATTGCCGGATACAAATCAGCTGTTTGCCAGACTAAATAAAGCTAAATATTTCTCAAAAGTGGATCTGAGTAAAGGATACTATCAGATTCCAGTAAAGCCTGAGGTTAGACCATACCTAGCTTTTAGTACCTCAGAAGGACACTATGAGTTTAATAGATTGCCATTTGGATTGAAGAATGCGCCTAGTGTCTTCTCTAGAATGATGAGAAAATTGTTGGATGTAAACATTTCGGAGGAACGTAATGAATCCCTGAGTTGCCTCTTTGATTGAGGATATTCCGAATGTTTCATACAGGATAATAAGAAGATTATGGGATCCACTACGAAAACTCTGCTATCACCAGGTATATGTTATCTCCTCATAACGTACATTTTGAGGGAAATATAATGTTCTCTGGACATGTCATTGCGCAGACTCAGAGAAGAGAAATGGTGAATACGGGTTGCGAAGCAGCATTAAGACAAGCACTCACACTTGCGGCTGTTCAGTAACATAACCGAAATATATTATTGGTTGTAGAAGTCTGAGGCAGATTTCATGAGTAGTGCCTACTCTGAATGGACCCAACTACATAAAACCATGATAGCACCACAGCAGAGTAAAGTCAAGTTGACTTACATTTATCTATGTGTATATAGAATAAAGGACTGACATATAATGTCTGTTTTAAGAGGGGAGGTGTCGTGAAATATTCTAATCCACATATATAAATTATCAAGTAAATATAAAGCCTAATAAATACATATAATAAAGAAAGGAAGAAGAATGGTAAAGAACAGTGCTGTCACAATAACTGTACTCGAAATCCCCCTTGTTTTATGCTTCGTCTGCAAATTGTAACGCTTTCACGTTGATAGTAAAAGCCTACTATATTATTACCCGCTTTCTTCAATGAAACGTGTACTAAACTTGAGATACGCAAGCTGAACAATGACCTAAATTTAATATTTCATTCATCCCATACACAGCGTAACTAAAAGACAGATAAAGCAGGATAGAGAGAAGGGAGAGGCAGAAAGCCGAACGCATGCAAAATTAAACACGCGTCTCGCTATTAATGCCACCCCAACAAGCGTAACGCGATACACAATTACTACTATCACGCGTGTAAGGCCACATGCACTAACTTTTTCGGACGGACAGTGATAAAAACACTAACCTTCCCAGAGTTAGGTTTTAAAATCCTGAAAAACGCTTATTAGAAAAGATGACAATAGATGGGTTTACGTTTGAAAACATTACAGTACCCAGACAGCACATCTTCGAAACAGGAGGTAGAAGAAATTGCATATTTTGAACGCAGCCACTTAGCTCTTTTAAATTTGTATATTTGGGTTCCTTAGGGCTTGCTGACAAAGAATATGTAAAACGTTACGCAAATAGTCTAGGAATTAACAAGTTATAACCAAAATAAAATAGTGGGGATGCCTGACAGCATGAAATCATTTCTGCTCATAAAATTTTTTTATAACGTGTTTGAAAAAACCTTACGTACGGAAATAGCCTACCATGTAAACTCCAAATTGATTGGAGCGCAACAAATATAAGACTAAACACGATTGGTCGGACTATAAATACTATCTTTGGTTGTTAGGGGAGACGTAGGAAGGTAAAATTTTTTCAAACACTTGTCGAAACGTGGCTCCATTGGCCAGACTCGCTGATATAATCACTTAGGAGCGTTAGTTCGAGACCACTAGTTCAAATAAGCTTGATAAAGCAACAGTGCGTTGAAGCCAGCTCATATTTTTGCTAAATAAAAGCCTGGAACATAAGCAGATGGGAATTTGTGCCAGTATTTGTGCCAGAATTCATTGCTAGTCAACGTATCTGTGTTTATTTCCATGAATTGTGGTAAGCTTGAAACATTCAGTATCTTTTAATGAAAATTGAATGTGAATTGTTAATTTATGCCTGTATATATGTGTAGTTCAGTAGCAAACATGATGTAAAGCCTATAATGCTCCAGCCTGAACAGAAGGTGTCGGAGGAAAGTAAAACGGCATGGAATGGCCAAACAGTACACTGACACCTAGATGATTGACTAGAAAGAAATAATGCTGGAATTGCAGAGGCGTAGTAACCATTAAGGAGGTTAATACTGGTATAAAGTATTTCAGATGAAGCTGACAGTTGGCCTAACGCTCTGAACTCAATGTTTGTGATGTATTGTGCTCAGTGTAGAACTAGAGTATCAATTAGTTATGAAGTAGAAGGTACATCCTTCTTGTTTTCAGGGACCGTGGTCTTGATGGTATTGAGCAGCACCTGGTCAGAGCTTTGCTGAATCCAGAGTCGGACGGCATACTCCTTGGTCCATTTAGCTATCAGTGAGGTGTCTCCAGAGCCCAGGGGAGAAATCGAGCAGAGGAGTCTTTTCCTGCCGCCATCACGCAAGATAAGCTGATGTGGCCAGCTGAGCTCAACATTATGTACCCCCATCTTAAAATGACATTGTAAAAATAACATTAAGAGGGGAATTAAATTGTTTTAATATCAGGAACTGAGAACATCTCCAATACTAGTTCCAATAAAGACAAACTATTGAAGTCATGATGACAAATACCAACAGAGCTTGAACAAAACAAAACCAGTATTACCTCATATTACTACTACATAACTGACACACATAGGATACTTTTAATAATATATGTCACTACAATATTCATATTGATAAATTCTGTACATATAACTTGTAATTAAAATTGATTGTGATTCCTGGTTCCCTTTGTATTTGAATCAGGACACATATTCATTCATGACAGCAATGAATACATATTGTTATTTGAAAAGTTATCAGTGACTCCTTTAAGATATCCTTGTAGAGTGTTTTATGTATGTGAGTGTCACAGTGTTGTCAAGTGTAGTGGAATAAATTAAATTGTTTATCTGTCTGTTGTTGTTTTGACTTACACTTCATCATACACATACCCTAGACATATAACGTAGTCATCACACTATTCCAGAATAATTCTGACTGAGGTATACATATGTGGCAGCAAGTAAGGTTATATATAATACACTACTCTTATTAGATATATATACCTTCACAGCTGATCTCAGTCAGTACACTAAGTCCCCTATAAATATTTATAACATCCCACTTCACCACAATGTCATAGATCAAGGGAGAAGGTGAATTACTTCACAGATCTGTTTCTACAGGCTATTACTTAGCGGTTAACTGCCTATTTGTCCTGTGCCACCATTATTTAACCATTTATGGGAACTCCTGCCAACATACATATTGCCACACATCGATTAATATATTATTAAAAGTGCAGATGTGCATTCAGAGCACTGTAGAAATGTCTTTGAAAAACTGGAAGAAAAACGTACCGGCACTTTTGTGCGATGCTACAGTCTAGATTTTAGACCATTGTTTCAGAGTTGCCGTACTGCGTCACACTTGTGGGTCGCTGAGCCTATCTAAATGTATCGCAAAACGTTTGAACATTTGTAATAAAATATATGCTTTTTCTAGATTGTTTAAAATAAACAAACTCTAACAACATGCATTCAATGAAAAATAATTCGACCTAAAAATGATTTGAAAAAAAAGAGATTTCCTTCAAATTTTCATTACATCTTAAAAACACAAACGGATAAACAACATGCAAAGATCACTAATGATGCACTTCAGGGCCACTTTGAAATAAATTAGGTTTCGTTTCATTGCAAAAAACTGTATGGTAGAGGATTATGTGTATTACTGTATTTGTGAAAATATCCTAGACACACACACATACATACAAACACCCACACACACACACACACACACACACATACATATATATATATATATATATATATATATATATATATATATATATATATATATATATATATATATATATATATATATATATATATATATATAAGGGCTGGAATCTTTAACGAATAATTAATCGTTCAAAAATTGCTTAATCAATTAATTGATAACATTAATTTCACTCTATTAAATCTCACCACCAGGGCCCCCCCCCCCCCTTTCCGGACAAAATTGGTTATAAATTATGGATGAAGCTACCATCCCTCCTTATTTCTTTCTGATTTTGGGCACGCCCACTTCACTTCTTTTCGTTCTTCTGTAGATGCAAAGTTGGGTAAATGGCCTGTCACTGTTATCTGATAGGTTCACCCCCCTGTTATGTAATGTTGGTAGGAGATAATTGACGCATTCAGGATTCTCTGTCGCAGTAGAGCGGCATTTTTTTTTTTTTTTTTTTTTTTGCAAAGAAGTTCTTTGATCACGAGTCAGAAACCCAGCACTCGGTTTCTGCAGAGTAGAGCGGCAAACGTCCCGGGTCTTTGACACCAGCGAAACTAGTCGCAGGGTTCTGTAACTATTGCATCATATTATGCGGCAACCTGGGTGAATGAGTGACTTTTGTGACGCGTCCAAGACACCTGCGTTGTTGGATGGCGGTCACAAAATCTTCCCTGTGTTTTGGTTCCAGGGAACTCTGGGACTCCCTCAATGTAGTACCCAGTCACTCTGTTACACAAATCCTTTTGTAGCGTGTCGCCAGGAGAATTCTCTGGGTAATTGTTACGATTGTTTTCGGTATTCTCTACGCAGATGTTAAAGCAGGTGGTAACCCACGCGTGAACATCTGTGGCTCTATTTGCACTATATATTCAGTCTACCTCTGTCTCTAAATGCTTAAGTCCTAAAATTCCTGTCGTGAGAAGGTAGAGACCTAGTGCAAGCACGCCAGCTTATTAGAGTGGTATATTCTTCACAAGTCTCGCAACACCCGATAGACTCCGTCAGCTTTCTGAGCCATCGCCTTGACTTTGTCTTCCTAGTAAGGCCCGATACAGCAGCAACCCATTTACAATGGGGCGTTCACACCCACCACAGTCGTTCGTTTTACCAGCCTCCTACTACATAGTCATTCGAGGATTCCCCTGGCTGGGAAAATTTGTTAACGCCACCTCGTCAAATAAGCGGAGCGCCCATGCTCCAATGGTAACAACGGCGTACATCGCTCGTATTATCACACACTTCACAAGAGTGAAGTGCTAATATAACCTTCGCCACTAATGGTGTGATTACTGCTAACGTATAAATATTTACTTATTGAGTGCATTCAGAGCTGCCCCTTATAGATCCTGGATTTACGGCGCGCAAGTTCATCTATAGGACTGAATAATTGTCCTGAATAAATCTTTCTAGTGGGGGAATTACCGTGGGGTTGTTTGTTTCCACGGATCTGCAGCAGCTCAAGGAAAGGATAGGGTGAAAATCTTTCCTCTCTGCGATCAGCCTACAAGGTGTAATTTCAAGCAACCAAGTGTGCCAACGAAGAAGAACTATCGGGGGATTGCGCTCAGATAAATGATCAAGAAGAAGAGAGCTCATAATAACAATGGGGCAGTGTTGCAGGGGCGGCCACCAGTTTTTACAGGCGGTTCGGTAAAATTAGCCCAACGGATTGTTGAGAGCTTGATAGTCAATCGTGTAATCTGGGTTTACAGTTCATCTTCTTTAGAGCTTCGTGCCTTTGATGTTAAGTACGCGAATGTGGGTTTAAATTAACTTGTGACCATGATAATGATGATTTGAATTCCCAAAATGTTCAGAGACTTGATAAGTCATTCCTTGAGTCCATATAAATTTAATATATCAATTCCATACACGAACAGTTCACACATGGTCATCATGAAGAATTATACATAATAATTGCAGTTCATACTTCATCTATGATTCCTTTACAAATCAGTCCTTGTCTCATACATCTGAACTACTGTAGGCAGAACGACATAACTATATGCACGCGTGGTTGGTAATCCAACGACCGACAGTGAGATTATGCGTCTGGCACTAGTATTAACTAAAGAGGACTGTTAATTCATCTCGACAAGGTTTAGTCAACTACTAACCTGTAACTTCATCTTTCTTCATCATAACAGTGGACTGACCCATGTCCATGAGAAAATACAATATAACCGTGTGGCCTTTCCTGCCCGACACTATAAGAATATAAAGACACGTCTTCTCCGTTTGACGGTCATTTGGAAAAGGGTCCCGTTACTTGGTCACCGTGCGTGACTACCAACGCTGAAACGTCACAGCGTTCACTAGGCTAATAATACTTTTTACATTACATTAAACGTTGTAACCCCTAAAATCGCATGCTGCTAACCTCTAGCAGACAATGCCAATTAATCTACCGTAACAATTCCCTGTCCACCGGGGGAAAAAAAATCTATTAGATAGATTTTTTTTTAAAAACCTATCTGAATGAATATCAAAAATTTTAACAATATCAAAAAAATTAACAAAATGCGGCATATGGCCAACGACGTTCTGTCTAGAACCAATGTCGAGGTCATGTCGACTAACTAACAGTCATCTAATATATTAATGATCATATTATACCTAAATGTTATACATAAATTTTATATAAACTAAAAAAGAATGGCTAATGTTGATATCTAATTAAATAATTAATTAACTTAAAACATGTCGCAATGAAATGTCACGTCTGACTAATCTAAAGAGTTAAAATTAAACTAATTAATTATATTGAGTGTGGAATAAGAATAAAGTTGTTGAAAATCTAATGTAAGAAAAATGAAAGGATATGTTAAAGAGAGAAATAAATAAATAAAGAATAAAGTAGAGAAAAAAGTAATGTATAAATTTAACTTAGTTATGTGTGTTGGACATTAATTAAGTTTAGTATTAAGTTGTTAATAGCTATCTAAATTAACCAATTTAAACAATAATGTAGTATGTAATGTATCAATCTAATTATTAACTATATAATATAATAGTTACATACAATAACGTTATCTAAGAATCATGTGAGTTTTTATTTTTTTCTTTCTTTCATTTTTTTCTAAATTTCATTTCATTTTTTTCATATTTATCTCACCTTTCATTTTAATTTCCATTATTTTAACGACTTAATTAAAATTAATTAAAGTTGGATAAGATGATCCATACGTATGCTTGATCCTTGTGAATTCCAATTAACAAACAAATATTTAAGTGTTTCAGTTCATAAGTATCGACGTTATTGTCGCATACTGAGTTAATTTGATAGTGTTTTCTATTATGTTCACTTGATGCACGGAAATGTGTCCAATAGTTTTATCAGTAAAGGATAGCAAGCAAAGTTCTGGCGTAAATACGAACATAGAGTCAATTGATTTCGTTCATTTGGTATATAAAGTCTTTAGTAAGCAGATACGTGTATTGTAGGCAATTGTTTCTGTCTATGTAGAACAGCAATGATAGTGCTCTTGAGTAAGTATCTGTGACGTTACTATAGTTCAGGACTCGACATCAGTAGGATTTCGAGACAGAGTATCTGCCAAGACGTTATCTGATCCTGTGATGTACTCGATTGAGAAGTCGAACGGTTGTAGGAGAATAGCGAATCTGGTGAGCTTTGGACTTTTATGATTCGCCCGTCGTAGTGATGCTACGGCTTTCTGGTCTGTCTGTACTACGAACGGGGCTCCCAGCAGGAACTTTTCCAACTTCGTTATTGCCCACACCACTGCTAAAAGTTCGCGGTCGACAGTTGAGTATTTGACTTCTGGTGGTTTCAGTTTCCGTGAGACGTACAAGTTTGGATGGAGGATGTCGTCATGATATTGGAGCAAACATGCGCCAATTCCGTAGCTACTCGCATCTGTTCGGAGAATAAACTTTTTGGAAGCATCAGTTAGTCTCAAGATTGGTGGGTTTGAAAATATGTTAATAATATTAAGGAAAACATTATTACACTCACTAGTCCATGTCACCTTCACTGGCATGTCCTTCTTTAATAATGAGGACAAGACAGCCGTGATAGATGACAAGTTAGGTACGAATCTACTGTAATATTGGACTAGACCTAACAAGCTTCTAACCTGTTTCTTCGTTTGAGGAACGGAAATGTTTAAAATTTTAGAAACCGTACTGGGTAGTGTTCGGATATATCCTGCTCCAATAATGTGACCCAAAAAAGTTATTTCATGAAATGCTACTTGTAATTTTGTGGGTTTAGCAGTTAAATTGTTCCTTCTTAATGTGTCCAAAACGTTTTCAAGACCCAAAAAATGTTCCTCAAAAGATGAACTAAATAAGCATATGTCGTCTATGTATGTAATAATGTCTGGTCTACCTGAAAAAATGTGTCGCATCATGCGAACAAAGGTAGCTGGAGCGTTAACAAGCCCAAAAGGCATAACATTCCACTGGTATAGACCTTGCGGAGTGGAAAACGCTGTGTAGTATTTAGCTTTTTCGGTTAGTGGTATCTGCCAATAACCTTTAGTTAAGTCTATCTTAGTGAATATAGTTGCGGTCGATAGACGTGGCAGTAAGTCGTCGAGAAGTGGATGTGGTTCGCTATCAACTATCGTTTGTGCATTTAATTTTCTATAGTCGACGCATAGTCTAATGTTATTGTCCTTCTTTCGGACAATAACTAATGGAGAAGAAAATGGGGAATTACTAGTTTCAATAATTCCTAAAGATAACATCTGTTCAAGTTCCTTAGTAGTTTTAGTAAGAAAGTGTAGAGGAACAGAATATGGATGTACCCGAATTGGAGTATCATCGTTAAGAGTGATGTCATGACTAATGACTGATGTGCGACCTGGAACGTCGGTCAACACATCTGGATAAGATTGTAGAAGTTCAGCAATCTGTTGATGCTGTTGCGGTGTAACCGACGAAGAGATGGTTACGTCCCGCCAAGATTCACTAGGCTGTACTACAGGTACAGGTAAAGCTAACTGTACCTCAGGAAAAGAAGATTCTTCTTCCTGGATAACAGACAAATTAGAATAGTGACATCTAGGTACGACAGTGTCATCTAGTTCATGAAAAATAGCTTGTAGATGTTCAGGTCGAGTATGAAATTGTTTGAGCATATTTATGTGGAATATTTTATGATGTCCCTTAATGTCCAGGACATAATCAACATCAGAAATCTTATTGATAACCTGGTATGGACCGTTCCACGAGATGAGTAGTTTATTATTGTTATGTGGCAATAACACATAAGCTTGATCTCCTGGAAATAATTGACGTAATCGTCTACTACTGTTTTGGAAAGTTCTAGCTTTCGCTTTAGCAGCCTCAGATGACGCTGTTGCCATTTTGCAGGCATCAATAATGTTATTCCGGAGATTAATTACGTATTCATAGGATGACTGGGTATCCTGAGTCATCTCGGAGTCAATCAATAAGTCTTTTATTAGTCCCATAGGACCTCTTGGTGGAGCGCCAAAGACTAATTGAAACGGAGAGAAGCCAGTTTGTTCATGTGGCACCTCTCGATAAGCGAATAACACCGCTGGGAGTACTCTGTCCCAGTCCTGTGGATGGTTAACTGTAACTTTATGTAACATTTGTTTGAGTGTGCGGTTAAGTCTTTCTACAGCACCATTACTCATTGGGTGATAAATGCTGCTGAGATTTCTATCGATATTCCAAGTCTTCATTACTTCTGTCATAGTCTCAGAAATAAATTGAGATCCATGATCTGACAAAAGTTTACTAGGAAAACCTACTCTAGAGAAGATCAGGTGTAGTGCATCAGCTACATCTGTGGTGGTGGTTGTTTTCAATGGAATGGCTTCTGGCCATCGTGTGCATAAATCGATGCACGTGAGAATAAATCTATGTCCTCTGGCTGATGGTAAAAGTGGGCCAATAATATCAATGGCCATCTTGTCAAAGGGTCTCACAGATATGTCACAAGCCTGAATAGGCGCCGTGTGAAAGGCTCCTCGTGCTTTCACTTCTTGGCATATCGTACAGGAGCGTACGTACTGTGAAATATCACGTGACACTCCTGGCCAAAAAAAAGAAGATAATACTCGAGAACGTGTCCGAGTATATCCCATGTGACCTGCGCACTTAGAATCATGTGCGTGTTGAAGTATGTACTGTCTAAAAGCAAAAGGTACCATGACCTGTTGTCTTACATGAGTTTTATCCATAAAACATCTTAGTAGAATGTCATTTTTAATAATAAACCAATGACTATTATTATTGTTCATAGCAAGATTGCCAACTTTGTCTACCAGTGCAAAAAATTTTGTTAATGACCTGTCTTCCTTCTGTTTTGCAGCAAAGGATACTCGGTCAATAGCAGAATGAACCTCGATACTTTCATGTTTGTCTGTTTCCTTGTTTTCAGTGTCCATAGTTTCTAATTTTTTTGTATGTGCTCTGGTTATTACTGCATTTCCGATGCATAGATTATTTTTTTCCCATTCAATAATCTCTTCTGGTGTGCAATCTTTACTTCCGTGTATGCATCCCACCATAAGGTCGGCAATTGGGTTTCTTAACATGCATGCTTTAACGTTGCCTGTGAAAAAAGGTGTATCAATATGTATAATAGCAGTTGGATAATATTCTATGGTTCCACCAAAGGTCATGCACCTGACATGTTCTCCAGTTGCACAATTTGGATGAACAAGTGACTGACGGATTCCGATCGTTGTCGATCCCGAATCTCTTAAAACTGAGACGACGGATCCATTAACTTTTCCTCTGTTGAAGATCAGCGAGCCTGTTCCGTCATTGACTGCTAGACTGACTTCTGGTAGAATGTGTCCGCAGTTCAGAACTGTCTCTTTTGCCTTCTGAAATATAAGATTACATTTTGGGCAACTATTTGCCACGTTATAATTCATTGCAAAACAAGTAGACGAGGACTGTATTTTGTTATTAGTAGGTGAACTCTGAACCCCAGGGGTTGTAGCAGTAGTAACGGCTGCCCCTGTATTATGATTATAATTTGTCGATCTACGAGAATGAGAACGATGACGAGAATAATCAGTTGAATTATTCCGTTGTCCTCTATTGTAACTGTTATCTCGATGTCTCGAGTTATAATTATCGCTGTTGTTCCAATTGTTACCGTTATTATCATTATATGAACGATTATAACTTGAGTTACGTGGATTACTGTTGTATCTGGACTGAGGTGAATAATTTCTGTTTTGTGGTCTTCCTCTATTAAAGTTATTGTTAAAGCTATTACGTCCCTTATGAAAATTAATGTCATAGTTTCCCTTGAACCTACCTCTGTCCACACTGTGTGTTCTAGGTTTGTTATTACTATGATATGCCATATTGGAGGCTACAGGAAGTGGTTCTCTTATTAACGAGCCAGAAATGTTAGCATTCGGATGAGCGGTGCAGTAATTTAAAGAAATTTTTTCTAACTCATCAATAGTTTCTGGTTTCCGTTCTTGCAGATAAGCAAAGAACGGTGGGCTGACAGAAGATAACACTTTATCCCTCAATAACAAATCGACTAACTTGTCGTAAGATTTGTTGACACCTGCCAGTTCAACCCATCTGTTAAAAGTATTGCGTATGTTAGCAATAAAACCTGTAAAGTCTTTATTATTATCTGGCAACAAACTTTTGAAACGTAATCTACATGCCTCTTCGTTCAAATGGAACCGACGTAATAACAAAGTCTTAATGGCCTCATAGTCTGTGGCTAATGTCGGATCAATATTTTGTGCTGCACTTGCAGGTTCGCCATCCAGAAATTCCTTGAGTTTAAGTGCCCATGCTGTTTTGTCAAGGTTATTGACCTTACATATATCCTCAAAGCGCGCCAGCCATGATGATAGGTCGTCCACGTGTAATTTGAACGGTGGTAGCTTAAAGTAATAATTGCCCTTAAGTCGGTTGGAAGAAGATCCCGATTGAGCATTATCATTTTGGCTTGCTGCAGCACCCTGCGAATTAAGTTTTGCTGTTTCCAATTTAAGCCGTTGCAATTCCATTTCTTGCTGCAGTATGATTTCCTGTCGTTTCAATTTATTCTCTTCTTCAATCCGTAGGATTTCATCTCTTGCCACCTTTCTTTCTTCCTCTTCCTTAGCAATAGCTTTCTTTTCAGCCTCTTTTCTTTCAAGTTCTTCCATCTCTGCCTTAGCAATAGCTTTCTTTTCAGCCTCTTTGCTTTCAAGTTCTTCCATCTCTGCCTTAGCAATAGCTTTCTTTTCAGCCTCTTTTCTTTCAAGTTCTTCCATCTCTGCCTTATATTTTGCAAGTTGTTGTTCTGCAAATTCCAGGAGTGCATCTCCCTTTTTGTTACAATCTTTTCCAATTTTAATGAAATGATCCAAGGTAAGCATTCTTGAAGTTGATTTATTTAAGTATTCAATTACTTATGTTTAGTAATCACCAATAGAATCTATGTCGATAATTCTAATTACTCAACGAATGAATAATCAATATAAGAAATTGCAATATTCCTGTACTGTTATTTATAAGTTCCACAAATCTATAATATTTTGTAAAAATATTATATATATCAACTAATATCTATCATAAATAGTTATGATAGTTAGTTATATAAGGTGCTGAAATTATATCATGCACTTAATATTAGTATTCAATAATTATGTGTATTATCCCTAAACAATTAGGTTATTTAATCTTAATAGTTATTAAGTTTACAATGTAGTAATGAGAAAATGTACTAATTAACATTTAATATGTCTTAATATGTTATAAAGTTATAATAATTAATCATGGTATATTATGCCATAATCATGAGCTATAAAGTGCATTGCCCATTTCTTGGACCACTACTGCAAATATGTGCAAAGTCCCTAATTCCTCCTTAAAACGCATAAAAATTTAATCATATTCATCTACACTATTATTAATGAATAAATTATAGCATTAATATTAAATTATAAAAGGATGTAATGAAGACAAACAATACAATGTGTTAACCAAGGATTACAGAACAGTATTACCATACGACAAGACATTTTCACAATAAAAAATGCATTTATAACTAAGTGGTATAAAACGGAAGTGAGAGATTAAGAATGAACTGAATAGAAAACTAACCTGCGTACACAAAAATTAGTGACGTATACATGGACTCATTGACGATTGTACAAAAAATATAAACTGAATGATAGTAAGGTCAGAAAAAACACGATAGGTTACAAACATTGTTACAAAACTGAATAAAAATTAGAACTAAATACACTAGAATACCCCAATTATAACTAGACTGGACATCTAACATGCAAGGTCAATTAATTGCAATTACGAACGAACGAAAATCATCGGAAGGTCGTCGATGGGTTCTTCGTTAAAAGCAATTAACTAACGGCCTTAAGGAACATTCAGAATGAATATCGGCATCCTCAGAGCCATGTTATTCATTCCAAACCGCCGCCCATCCATACCCACAAATAAGGGACAACATCAACGGAAAAAACAGATATGACATAGATATATAATAAATAGCGAGGACATGCCTGCACAGCGAAATGGACTTAGTATTGTGTTTTACGACGGACAATCGTCCTAAGTCTAAACTTATCTTTAAAAGGCTCCGGCGATGTCAAGTTCATCAACGGACTAGATCAATGCCTAGTACTGTTTGCTCTTGATTGGTTGATAACCGTATTCAATCGTCTGGTCTTCTTGATAAGGTAAATCTTCATCAACTTGGAAGGCGTTGACGGTTGTACTTTCAGAGCGTGGCATCTACGCATGATGTAGTGACGTCAGATTGGCATTTCGTAGTCATGCGTTGAACGTCGTTTTTACGCATCATGTGACTTTCTTGTAATGGTAAACAGTTTGTAAAAGTATGTAAACAAGAAAAAAAATTTTCCTTTTTTCTTTCGTTCAGCGATGGCCAACTAATTCTTTCTTTCGTTCCCCATCAATGGCCAACCAGTTGTTGCAGGGGCGGCCACCAGTTTTTATAGGCGGTTCGGTAAAATTAGCCCAACGGATTGTTGAGAGCTTGATAGTCAATCGTGTAATCTGGGTTTACAGTTCATCTTCTTTAGAGCTTCGTGCCTTTGATGTTAAGTACGCGAATGTGGGTTTAAATTAACTTGTGACCATGATAATGATGATTTGAATTCCCAAAATGTTCAGAGACTTGATAAGTCATTCCTTGAGTCCATATAAATTTAATATATCAATTCCATACACGAACAGTTCACACATGGTCATCATGAAGAATTATACATAATAATTGTAGTTCATACTTCATCTATGATTCCTTTACAAATCAGTCCTTGTCTCATACATCTGAACTACTGTAGGCAGAACGACATAACTATATGCACGCGTGGTTGGTAATCCAACGACCGACAGTGAGATTATGCGTCTGGCACTAGTATTAACTAAAGAGGACTGTTAATTCATCTCGACAAGGTTTAGTCAACTACTAACCTGTAACTTCATCTTTCTTCATCATAACAGTGGACTGACCCATGTCCATGAGAAAATACAATATAACCGTGTGGCCTTTCCTGCCCGACACTATAAGAATATAAAGACACGTCTTCTCCGTTTGACGGTCATTTGGAAAAGGGTCCCGTTACTTGGTCACCGTGCGTGACTACCAACGCTGAAACGTCACAGCGTTCACTAGGCTAATAATACTTTTTACATTACATTAAACGTTGTAACCCCTAAAATCGCATGCTGCTAACCTCTAGCAGACAATGCCAATTAATCTACCGTAACAATTCGAATTGTTACGGTAGATTAATTGGCATTGTCTGCTAGAGGTTAGCAGCATGCGATTTTAGGGGTTACAACGTTTAATGTAATGTAAAAAGTATTATTAGCCTAGTGAACGCTGTGACGTTTCAGCGTTGGTAGTCACGCACGGTGACCAAGTAACGGGACCCTTTTCCAAATGACCGTCAAACGGAGAAGACGTGTCTTTATATTCTTATAGTGTCGGGCAGGAAAGGCCACACGGTTATATTGTATTTTCTCATGGACATGGGTCAGTCCACTGTTATGATGAAGAAAGATGAAGTTACAGGTTAGTAGTTGACTAAACCTTGTCGAGATGAATTAACAGTCCTCTTTAGTTAATACTAGTGCCAGACGCATAATCTCACTGTCAGTCGTTGGATTACCAACCACGCGTGCATATAGTTATGTCGTTCTGCCTACAGTAGTTCAGATGTATGAGACAAGGACTGATTTGTAAAGGAATCATAGATGAATTATGAACTGCAATTATTATGTATAATTCTTCATGATGACCATGTGTGAACTGTTCGTGTATGGAATTGATATATTAAATTTATATGGACTCAAGGAATGACTTATCAAGTCTCTGAACATTTTGGGAATTCAAATCATCATTATCATGGTCACAAGTTAATTTAAACCCACATTCGCGTACTTAACATCAAAGGCACGAAGCTCTAAAGAAGATGAACTGTAAACCCAGATTACACGATTGACTATCAAGCTCTCAACAATCCGTTGGGCTAATTTTACCGAACCGCCTGTAAAAAACTGGTGGCCGCCCCTGCAACAACTGGTGGGAATTGTTACGGTAGATTAATTGGCATTGTCTGCTAGAGGTTAGCAGCATGCGATTTTAGGGGTTACAACGTTTAATGTAATGTAAAAAGTATTATTAGCCTAGTGAACGCTGTGACCCCTACAATCGCATGCTGCTAACCTCTAGCAGACAATGCCAATTAATCTACCGTAACAGGCAGGGACATTAAGTTGCATTAGCTGTGTTGCTGACTAGAAGAAGTTAGCGGGGTATTTGTGTGTGGTTAGGGACTCTTATTATTTCAGGGTTCCGTGCGGAAGCATTATCAGCAACATCTCCCACACAACAGCGGGAGTATAACTCTGGGTGGATTATTATCATTAATATCATGTGTACTAGTATTGTGGTCATTTGCTTTTTCTTTGGTGTTTTGTTTTTGTGAAAACGCATTTAAGTGATTTTAAGGTTGTGATTTGATCTTCCTTGCATTACCTATATCTTTTTTTTTTTCTTAATAAACTAGAAAAAAATTAGCGGATCAGACTCAACTTTCTATCTGTCTTCTTCTTTGATCCATAACCACCAACCGTCAAAGCATTTAGCAACCATCACGCCTGGTGGCGTCTTGTAGGGCAGCAACAAATTGATTCCACTTTGCTCGGTCGGCGGCCATCCTTCGTACAGTGACCCAACTGTGGTTCATTCTTTGCATCTCAGCTTCCACAGTTCTCCGCCAAGTAGTTTTTGGTCGGCCTCTTTTTCGCTTTCCCTCGGGCGTCCATAGCATAGCTGTTCTTGTGATGGTATCAGGGTCCCTTCTGAGGACGTGGCCAACCCAACTCCAGCGTCTGCCAGCTATGATGGTGTGCATGTCCTCCTGGTTACTCCGAATAAGTAGTTCTTGGTTGCTGATGGTGTTTGGCCAAAAGATTCGGAGAATTTTCCTTAGGCAGATTGTGTGGAAGGAAGACAGTTTCGACATTTCCTTCTCTGTTACTCTCCAACATTCCGCACCATAGAGAAGCACAGAAAGTACACAGCTCTCATACAGTCTTAATTTGGTGTTTGTGCTGTACTGGGAAGACTTCCAAATGTTGTTGAGAATAGCAAAGGTTGTTCTCGCTTTATTCATTCTGTTGTTAATGTCCTTGCTTGTTCCGCCGTCAGGTATTACTATGCATCCTAGGTAAGTAAATGTGTCTGTCTGTTCTAACTTCTGGTTCCTTACTGTTATTGGCTCAGGATTGCCCACATTTAGTGTCATGACCTCTGTCTTCTTCAAATTGATGTTCAGGCCAACCTGCTGGCCGTACTTATTCAGTCTATCGGTTTTGTTTTGAATGTGTTGATGTGAATGCTCGAATAGTGCAATGTCATCTGCATATTCCAGGTCTTCCAGTGTAGAAAACGTTGTCCATCTAATTACTCTTGGACTGCCCTCTGTTGTCTGGCGCATCACCCAATCTATGACTGTAAAAAATAATGTTGTTGATAAGGGGCATCCCTGTCGTACTCCTGTTTTCACTTCGAAAGTTACATTACTCGATCCAACACTGCACGTAAAGTTAGAATAGAGGCTTTTTATGATGGAAACAATGCGACTGGGAATTCCATAAGCTTTCAGAATTTTCCATAGGCTGTCCCTGTGTATACTGTCGAAAGCCTTTTCAAAATCAACAAAGTTAATGTACAGATGTCTCTGCTATTCTGAGCACTGCTCTATAATGTTCCTGAGGGTAAATATATGATCTGCACATCTTCTGTTCTTTCTGAAGCCCGCTTGTTCTTTCCTCAGTTTATGGGCAACTGCATTTGAAATTCTCTTTTAAGGTTGTGATTTGATCTTCCTTGCATTACCTATATGTTTTGTTGTTGTTGTTAATACACTAGAAAATTAATTAGCGAATCAGACTCTACTTTCTATCTGTACTTAAACTTAATTCTTTGTGGAGTCACGAATATGTACTAAACCTTATCTCAAAGAAGAGAGAGAGGCAGTGTGACAGTTGTTGAAACAAAGTCATTGAGTGGTGGGAAGGAGAGTCAGTATCTGTTCTCTACTCCTGGTAACTATAAGTCACTCTATCCACATACAACACTATAACTCATCTATCATCTCAGTCTTCACTCAGACTTTTATCTTGTCTCAGACTTCACACAGACTTTTTGTCTTGTCTAGGCATACTCTTGAAACCCACTTGTGACATTCTCCCTCCCCCACTCGTTTTTTCAAGTTTTTAATTTGTTAATTTTAAACAACTCATTGTAGGATATCAAAACAGTGGACTACAAAAGGGTCGACGGGACTGCCCGTGCCAAAAACACTGGGAAAACAAAGAGTTTCCCCGATGAGACAGGATAAAAGAGTTAAGATCTCTCGGTTTACGGGGAGCTTTGACAAGCGGTCGGGCCCGTAAAGGGTCCTAAAACGGAGCCACTCAGGGGACAAGAAAAGTCCCTGCTCGATTTCTCCCGCCTAATTAAAAAGACATAGAAGAATGTGCCGACCAACAACACAGAATTTGGTTGGCTAGCGTTGACGGAAAAAAAAATTTGTGAGAGGAGCCACCTCGTGGGGGGGGGGGGGGGGGGGGGGGGGGGGGGCTGTCTAAATGAGAACTGACACGCATGAAAGTGCGAATATACGTTAACAGGCCAAGAAAAGTAGAAGAGGGCGTTGACAATATTCAAAGTTAGAAAAAGTGCATTTTGACAGGCAGGTCGACAGGCAAATGAGAGGCAACTTATCATATTGATTTGATAAGGATTGACCTAGTTTCAGATTGACTCGTTATTAAACCATATTGTGCATCCACTTTAATTGCCACGTCATTGAAACAAATCTCAATCAGTTCTCAGTGAATGAGATTCTTTCATTTAAGTAAAACTTTTCTATGATCTTGATGTCAGTAGCACCATGGTGGTCAAAGTAATTTAAACGGATGGCTACAGGTGTGTTGGCCATCCAAAATATGTCGTCTTAGAGGTGTCTGCAAAATCGGACCCTAAGCCGTGTACCCGTTGGGCCAATACAAGTTATTCCGAATCGTTTGTATATGATGGTATAAAGGACGTTGCGTGATTAGCATGTAAAGCCTTTAGTGATGCTGAACGTGGCTTTAGGAAATGACACTTTACGCATTTGAATGACGCATTGGCACGTCTTGCATCGTGTCCGGTTACAAGGGTGTGTATCAACGTTGCCGCCACTGACTGTTTTCAGACCAGGAAGTTCCTCAAATGTTTGTCAAGTCTATAGACCACCAAAGGCGACTCAATGAACACTTCCCATGTCACTAAATCCGCTTGGAGTAGAGGTAGGTGTCAAGAGAGGGTCTTTCTAACAGAAGCACTGTGGGGGTGATAGGACAATGACTCTTTCATAGGAGATTTTGTGGCGAGGGTTGAGGACCTCTAGACGAGAGATAGGGAGAATGCACTCTAAGTCAGAGATGAGAACATCCTCCTGATACTGTCCCCTATGGTATGTGCTCGACACAGAAAGTCGTCATCGTCTTGGCATATGCGTCGGAGACGGAGAAGTTGAGATAAAAGCAAGGAGTCACGGCATTGAGGATGGCAGGAAGTATACAGAAGGTAGCTATGTGCATGAGTTGGTTTGTAGTAAGGTCAAGGTAGTCTCATAGCAGATACTACCGTAGAGGAGTCAAGTGTCAGGGATTTGACTACATTAGGTCCAGCATCGAGAGGTGGGGTTACCAATTCCATTCCTCACCGACTTTTCCTTCCCTAAGTCACAAGCACAGTGAGCATTTACAGCTGGGTATACTGGAACGTGACGCCATCGTGTTTTGAAGCCGGCACATTTGTCGAGAGAGGCCAGCGCTCTAACCACTCTGCCAATCGAACGCGCTGGGTTTGTAGTATACACGCGTATTGAGGAGGAGTGTCAAGAAAGAGTGTTGAAGTTATTGAAATCTAAAGCTATCCTGGACAAAAAGATGTATCAGATGATACCAGGATAGTGCCAGATAAAAGACTGGTCTTACAAGAAATACCCCCTTTTCTGAAAAGAATAAGGGTGTATTGACATCAAAGGTAGAATCCAGCTGTATAAACCTCCAGATGTGATGAGAGTGGATGTCCTGAAAGTCTATTTGCTCCCTTTCACGATTCTCCCCTGATATTATGTGTTATTATTATTATTATTTATTATGGCTAATTATACTAGGGGTACTAATTATGGTCTATCTATATATAATATGTATCAACAAAACTTGGAACTCAATTTAAATAATTTCAGCAAAGTCTGATGGTACATATTTACAATTTATTTAACCTATACCGTTTCTCTTTTCGGTTAAGTAAGTTAGAAGAAACTCAAATGTTTTTACAACATAAAATAAATAAACATAGAAAATTTAATTATCAAACAGAATCCTGTACTTAAGTTTCTATTTTTCTACACAGATTAATATTATAATTCAATATGTTTTGTCACTAATGTTGAACTGTGAAGGTAGTAATAGATACATTCTGTCCATAAGTAATCATCCTTCACTGTGTTTTTATTACTTTATATTTTATTTTCTAGTGGTATATGATGAATAGGCTGACCAGTGGTTCCATTCTAGTCCTCGGTCCTTCAAACATTGTCTAATGTTGTCCTCCCTGCGGACTCTGGGTCGTCCTGGGGGTCTGGATATCTGGCTCTTTGTTTCCCATGCTTGTCGTGGTAGCCGATCTTCTCCTATTCTGCAGACATGGCCAAACCATCTTAGTTGGGAACTGTTCTACTTGGATCTGCAGGGGGTGGGATTTTAGGCCTTGACGTATCGTCTAGTTGCGGACCATGTCTCTTCTTGTTACTTCATCCACCTTCCTCAGATGCCTCTTTTTTGAGGTTTGGATCTGGCTTTTGTGGGTTGTAGTCATTGCCCACGACTCGCATCCATATGTTAAGACTAAGACATAGGTGGAGCGGTATACAGCCATCTTCGTTTTCTTACCAACCTCTCTCTTGCTGAGGAATCCTCGATTTATGGCCTGAAAAAGTATCCCTGCTGCTGCTTTTCGAGTGGCCAACTCTTCTTTGATGCCTCCCTTTCGGTCTATAATAGCTCCGAGTATTTAAAGTGGTCGACCTGCTCCAGGACCTGTTCTCCCAGCTTAATCTGATGTCATCTTTCTTCTCGTGATATCACCATGGATTTTGTTTTAGAGCTGCTTATGACCATCCCTCTCTTCTCCAGCTCTTCCTTCCAGACTTGCAGGTTGGATTGGAGATGCGCCTCTGATTTAGCAATCAGGCAACATCATCAGCAAATGCCAGCTCTGAAATACAGACCTGTCTCATCTTCCAGTACCCCACTGAATACTTTCATGTTCTCTCCTTACATGCCTTGATGACATCGTCCATGAGGAGTATGAAAAGATAAAGTGACAGGATATCACCTTGTCTTACACCAGTGGTGGTCCTGAACTCTTCTGATTTATGGTTTGCTGTTCTCACATAATTTCTGCAAGACTTGTAGAAGCTCTGCATAGCATGAATCAGAGGCGCTGGAATGTTCTTCCTTGCCAAACAGTCCCAAAGTTTGCTCCAGGGGACCCTGTCAAACACCTTTTCCAGATCTATGAAACAAAGATGGATCTCACTCTTATACTCAAGGGCCTTTTCACTCAGCTGTCTGAGTGTGAAGATTAGGTCTTGAGTACTTCGGTTTGCTCGGAATCCGCACTGGACCTCATCCAATTGTGGCTCAGCTAGGCGTCGGAGTCTCTGCTCTAGGATTCTAGAGTAGATTTTACCAGGGACACTGAGAAGGGATATGCCTCTATGGTTTCCACATTGTCGATTGTCACCCTTTTTGAAAATTGGTGTTAAGATAACAATACACCCGTGTCCACTTTCTTAATAGCATAAGGACGGTATCACTTTTCGCAGTTTAACCACCAGGCGAACATCGCTTTTCAACCCTTTGTAAAGTCGCTACCGTCGCTCTATTCATTTTCGGCTGTTCCGAGGGTAGTACATTTTATAGCTAGTGTGGTCACCTGTTTTTGGTGTGTGTGTGTGTGTGTTGGCGGAGGGGGGGGGGGGGGGGGGAAAGACGATCAGTTGAATTTGTACACAAAAGGGGCACAATTTATACCTGTGTCAAGCGTTTCTGTTACTCGCTGAACAGAAATAATTTTGTACAAAATGACTTCGTGCCAAGTAGTTTTTCATTGATGTTGCTATCATACACATGGTCCCTAACCAATTAACACAAATGGAAAATTCCATCCTGTGAGGTGAAACGCTTAAGAAAAGCCATTAATGTTACTAGGAGAGACATAGCGACAATGAGTCTTGCCAGGAATATAAGAAACATGGCTTTTCCCAATATTTTTGATTAAAAGAGTGCGAAAAAAACCAAGAAAAGGGTGATTTGTCTTATTCAGACAAGAGACAAAGAAAATAGCCAACGTTGCAGCCACACGGTCTTCGTTGGGGAAAAGAAAGAAAGTAATTTTGCCGACATTGGGGATATTATTTCAAGAATATTTTATTTATTTTGGCATTTTCACTCTCTCGATGGCACCCACTCCCGACTGGCACCCGGAGCGGACCGCCCCCCCCCCGCACCCCCTTACAGATGCACTATTGTGTAATCCACAGTTCTATGTAGTCTTCGCAGGGCATAGCGCCAGGGGCTACTTCCGACAGTGGAGGAGGTTCAAGGATCTCACTGGACAGCTACCGCCCGCTTCAAGCTGGGCAGGCCCCAGTCAATTAGGCGTTGTTCCGCCACTGTCTGCTTTCCCCATTGGGTGCATGGTGATTAGGATCCCGTTACACGCCCATTGAGGCATATTGGGAATATGGTGTTAGGCCCATATTTTCTTGACCATCGGCACACTAGGGTTGATGTGGTCAGCATCACGCCGGCCGATGGTGATTAGAGTCTATTCCAAAATGTGGACAGAAATTTTGCACCAAGTCTTGATAAATCGCTTCACCCAACCATGCAAGGACTTTGGCCTCACAATAAGTGTAAACAAAACTAGTGTTCTGGGTCAGGATGTGGATGTTGCACCAGTTATCACTATCGATAACTATGAATTGGCAGTGGTGCACCACTTCACACGCCCGAGGTCTACATTCAACAACACACACACACACACACTCTCTCTCTCTCTCTCTCTCTCTCTCTCTCTCTCTCTGGGCGCAGAAATCGACAGTCGCATTGACAAAGCTGTAGCCACCTTTGGCCGCCTCACAACACGTGTTTCGGAAAACTCCAAACTCACAATGAAGACCAAAGTTGCAATATATAACGCCGGCGTCAATAGCACACTTCTATATGGCAGCGAAACATGGACAACCTATGCCAAGCATGAAAGAAGGCTCAATACCTTCCTTCTACTGGGTCTACGCCACATGACCGGCATTTCGTGGAAGGACAAAGTGATACATGTCGAGGTGCTGTCATGTGCTGGCCTTCAACACATGTATACATTGCTTAGACAGCGCAGACTACGCTGACTTAGACATGTCCGCAGCAAGTAAGATGGTCGCATCCCGAATGATATCTTCTACCGACAACTGGCAGTTGGCAAAAGAACAGTTGGGCGACCGCAGCTGAGATTCAAAGATGTGTGCAAGAGAGACATGAGGGAACTGGCCATAAATCCAGCAACCTGGTAGATGAAGTTGCCGGCGATGCTCTCTACGGCACCATCTCATATTGAGCGAAAAGAAGCTCTCACAGCAAGCAGACGAGAGGAGAAAACGTCGAAAGGAATACCAGGAAAATAAGCAGCTGAGGGCTATCGCCTCAGGGACGCATTCCCATTGTTAGTTATGACTGAAGGGGCTATTATTATTTTATTATGTATTCTTACTAAATGCTGAATAATATCTTCATGTTTTGAAAAGATCTCTGGAAGTGTGACCAGCGCTGGACTCCGCCAAATGTGAGAGAGAAAACCAAAAAGACACTGCATTGAGGTAAAGCACTGTATCTGGTTTTTTGTATCTCTACTTCGGTAGCAGCGGCAGCCGTTTTGGTCCATTCATGTGATCCTAATCAGGGAGTTTTCGATTTTATTTTTAATGTTCCTACTTAGTTCTCTCTTTCTGTCCTTTATGTTTTATTCGTCTATTCCTGGCGAAGGCTTTGTGGCCGTAACGTAGGTTTGTTTCTTATAATTTGTCCTAGTTAGACGCATTACTTTTTTTTTCTTTTTCCGTCCACTTCACTATCTGATTCTTAGGAAGCGAAGAAAGTGGCAAACAGCTGTCTCTAACTACCACTGTTGACATTAGAAGTCACCTACATTATACGAATGCCAGATGAACACATGACTATATATACTCGTAACTATGTTAATAAAGCCCAACTCCAACTCCACCACGAATTATTTCTTTAAATTATGATGCAATCCTAGTAGAGACAATTGTATTATCTTCAGTCAAATGTAATATTATTTCATGGGTGTATCACTTCGACGTTCTATGATATATACGAGGGGCGTTCAGAAAGTAATGCACCACATCGTTTTTCTCAGGAGCTGTTTATTCAAAAAGCATGAAATTTATACACAATATACATGGATATGTCATGTAAACATCGGTATTATTCAACATAATCCCCATCAACTTGTACGGCTTTATGCCAGCGCGAAACAAGTGCATGTAATCCTAGCCCGTACCAGATTTTGTCTTGATCATATAGCCATTTCTTCTCTGCATGAATCACTCCTTCATCATCTTCAAACCTTGAGTGGATCTTTAAGTTGACCAAATATATGAAAATCACAGGGTGCCAAATCGGGACTATAGGGTGGATGGAGTAGTACAGTCCAACCCAATTTGGTGATTGCTTCCCGTGTTGCCAGACTTGTGTGAGGTTGCGCATTATCGTGAAGGAGAAGCAGGTCTGCTTGATTCTTGTGCGGCCGAACTCTGCAAAAACGTTGATTGAGTTTTTTCAATGTCTTAATGTAAGCTTGCGAATTGATTGTCTCTCCTCTTGGCATAACGTCCACAAGAATCAAACCTTCAATGTCCCAAAAGACAGTGATCATGACCTTTCCAGCTGAAGGAATTGTCTTGAATTTCTTTCTTCGTGGTGATTGCGGATGATGCCACTCCATTGACTGTCTTTTTGTCTCGGGTTCAAAATGATGTGCCCAGGTTTCGTCACCTGTAACGATCTTAGCCAAAAAGTTCTCACCATCAGCATTGAAACGCTCCAACAATTCAGAAGAAATAGTTTTCCTTTGCAATCGGTGGTCATTTGTGAGACTTCGAGGAACCCATCTTGGCGCAAACCTTAGAAAATCCGAGAGTTTTTATAACTTCATTTGCACTACCAATGCTGACTGCCAGCTGTAAGGCCAATTGTTGAGTACTGATTTGCCTATCAGTAAGAATAATGCCCTCGGCGCATTTCAACATATCTGCGTTGGTGGCTGTGGCAGGACGTCCACAGCACTGCCGATCAAGCAGCTCGTATCTCCACTTCCTGATTCTTTGATTCTCTGAACCCAGCGACTGACTGTACTCCTGCCGACTGCAAAACTTCCATACACATCACATAGACGCTTGTGAATGTTCACAACAGTTTCCTTCTCTACAACGAGAAATTCTATCACAATTCGCTGCTTATAACGCAAGTTGCTAACACGCTCCATTTCAGCGGTTTAGGGCAGCCGTATTATTTGGCCGGTTGCAGTGCAATTTGGTGCACACAACTAGCGCATGCCATATTTGAAGTGTGCAAAATTTCATGCTTCTATCTTCATTATTAGCTGAGAAAAACGATGTGGTGCATTTCTTTCTGAACGCCCCTTGTGTGTGTATATATATATATATATATATATATATATATATATATATATATATATATATATATATATATATATATATATATATATATATATATATATATATATGTCGTGAAACATTCTAAATCCACATATATAAATTAAAAGGTAAATGTAAAGCCTAACACATAAATTCAATAAAAGGAAAGAGAAATGGTTAAAGACCCGTGCTTTTCAATAGCGTGCGCCTGTGTTAATAGAACGTCATGCTAGTTGAACAATAAAAACCCCTGTTTTATGCTTCGTCTGCATATTCTCACGCTTTCACGTTGATAGTAAAGCCTACTGCATCACTACACGCTTTCTACAATAAAAAGTGTACTGTATTTCTAAGAAAACCTTGAGCTAGGCACACTGCGTAATGACCTAAATTAATACTTCCATTAATTTCATTGTATACACTACGATAACATAAACGGAAAGACAGATGAACTTAGGATAGAGAGAGGGAGGGCTGAAAGCAGGAACGCATGCAACACGAACACGCGTCTCACGATATACAATTAATGCCACCCTCCCCGCGCGAAAGGCCAGAGGTACTAACTTTTTTTCAAATAGACCGTGATAAAAAACACTACAACTACGAGAGTTAGGTTTAAAAACCTGAAAAACGCTTAATAGGAAACAGGACATTATACTGGTTTACGTTTGAAAGCCTGACAGTACAGCAGACACCCTAAAAGTTTGGAAGTGAGGAGGTGGTAACAGCACGACTATCCTAGAAGAAAATACATATTTTGAACGCCGCCACTTAGCTCCCTTAAAACTTATATATTTGGGTTCCTTAGGACTTGCTGACAAAGAATATGTTAAGTGTTACGCAAATAGTCTAGGAATTAACAAATTATAGCCAAAAGAAAATAGTGAGGGTGTCAGACAACACAAAAAAAAATAATAATCGCACAGTGGCATGTTTTGAAACCACTATTTTACGGGAAATGGGCCACCATGTAAAATCCTATTTGATTGGATAGAAGTAAATGTAAGGCTAAACACGATTAGTCGGACTTCAAATACTAATTCTTTGTTGTTAGGGGAAACGGTAGTAAGGGTACTTTTTTGAAAAGCTGTGTAAACATGGCCCGATTGGTTAGACCCGCCAATATAGTCAATTAGGAGCGTCAGGTCAGTGCCACATTTTAAAATAAACTTACTAAGAAACAGTGCGTTGAGAGCCAGATCATATTTTGCTAAATAAAAGTCTGGGACAGAGGCAGATCGGAATTTGTGCCATTATTCATCGCCAGTCAACGTATCTGTGTATTATTTCCATGAATTGTGGTAAGCTTGAAATATTTGATATCTTTTTAATGAAAATTGAATGTAAATTGATAATTTATGTCTGTATATGTGTGTGGTTCAGTAGCCAACATGAGGCAAAGCCTAAATATTGCTCCAACCTGAACAGGACGTGTCGGAGAAAAGTAAAACTGCATGGAATTGCCAAACAGTACACTGACACCTATCTTATTGACTAGAAAGAACTAATGCTGGAATTGCAGAGGCGTAGTAACCATTTAGGAGGAGAATACTGGTGTAAATTGTTTCAGATGAAGCTAGCAGTTGGCCTATCGCTCTGAACTCAGTGTTTGTTATGTATTGTGTTCAGTGTGGAAATAGATTATAAATTAGTTATGAAGTAGGAGGTACAACCTTCTTGTTTCAGGGACTGTGGTCCTAGTTATTGAAGCAGCACCTGGTCTGAGTTTTGCTGAATCCAGAGGCTGACAGCATACTCCTTGGTCCAGATAGCGACCAGTGAGGTGTCTCCAGAACACAGGAAGCAATCGAGCAGAGGAGTCTTTTCCTGCCGCCATCACGAAAGATAAGCTTCTGTGGCCAGAGTAGCTCAACATTATGTGCCCCCTCAAAAATTGACATTTTGTTAAACACAGAGGGACAATTAATTGGTTCAAATGACAGGAACTGTGAACTTTTCCCAATACTATTTCCCCGATAATCAAACACTTGAAGTCATGATGAAAAACAACAACCAAGCTTGAACAAAACCAGTATTACCTCATATTACTACTGCACAAATTACACACATAGAATAATAATAATAAACTATGTCAATACAAAGTTCATATATATAAACTGTGTACATAATACTTGTAATTACATTTGATTGTGATTCCTGGTTCACTGTGTAGTTGAATCAGGATACCCATTATTGAAAGAATTAATATATATATTTGTAAACTTAAACACTTGACTCATTTAAGATAGTCTTATAGAGTGTTATATGTGTGTGAGTGTCACAGTGTTGTAAAGTGTTGTGGAATAAATTAAATTGTTTATCTGTCTGTTGTTGTTGTGACTTACACTTCATCATTTTCATAACCCTAGACATTTAACGTAGTCATCACAATATTCCAGAATAAGTCTGACTGAGGTATAAATGTGGTAGCAAGTAAGGTCATCTGTAATACACCACACTTATTAGATACAGATACCTTCACAGCTGATCTCAGTCAGTACACTAAGTCCCCTATAAATATTTATAACATCCCACTTTACCACATATATTGGGGTCCTGTCCGGGATTTTGAATCTTTCCCTATTATAAATATTGGGGGTAATTCACTTCAGGGAATAATAAAAATTAAAAAGGTATCCTTGGGTGAAAATAAATAACGTTGAGCTCTCAGTGCCTGTGGTTGTCATTGGATATTTAGTTAGAGATTGAATTGTTTAGTTAGACATTATATACATTTACCTGTTAGAAAATGGCGGACCTGGCCAAATTTCGATCTGCTGCTGTGCAGACTGCGAAAGAGTTAGGAATGGACGGGCAAATTATGATTGCTTATGTCACTGCTGAATGTGACAAATATATTGAACGTGAGGAAAGAAGATTTGAGGCTGAAAGAAAGTTAGAGGCTGAAAAAGAAATTAAGAGGTTGCAGATTGAGGCTGAGGCTAAGAGGTTGCAGATTGAGGCTGAGGCTAAGAGGTTGCAGATTGAGGCTGACAAAGAGGCTAAAGCATTGGAGGCAGATAGGGAGATTAAGAGGCTCCAGTTGGAAGAGAAAAAGGCTGAAAGGGAAGCAGAAGAAAGAAGATTGACTGCAGAGAGGGAAGCAGAAAAAGAAGATAAAAGATTACAAAGGGAACATGAGTTACGACTAAGGGAGTTTGAGTTTCAAGGCCATGCTCCTGAAAATGGTGCCAGTCCCTTTACCTCCGATGCTACTGCTAGTCAGGGAGCCTCAACCTCAGCTATGAACTTTCATTTAGATCATTTTGTTGAGAAAGACGATGATATTGAGAGCTATCTAAATAGATATGAACTATTAGCTACCACGTATGGGTTAGAGAGAGAAAGGTGGAGCTTAAAGTTATCTCAAGGGCTTCGTGGGGCAGCTTATGAAGTTTTTGCCAAAATGAGCAGAGGTGATCAAGAAAATTATGACATGCTAAAGCAGGCTCTTTTGTTAAGATATGAAAAGAACGCAGAATTTTATAGGAAAAAATTTAGGAATGCTAAACTACTGTCAGGTGAAACCTATCACCAGTTCTCTGCACGGTTAGAGACATACTTGGAGAAATGGACTTCTCTGGGGAAAACCCAAGATCTTAAGGAAATGGTCCTTATAGAACAATTAAGAGAGTCCATGGCTCCAGACCTGAGAAAGTTTCTCATGGAACAAGGTGCAGAGAGGCTGGGTGAGTTGCTAAATGTTGCTGAAAGGTATCAAGCAGCTCAGGCAGAGGTATCAGGTAATAAAAAGAAACAGGTAGATAATTTTAGGGCACCACAGAACTTTAATAAATTTGATCCTAGAGATCAAAACAAAGGTAAGCACCAGTTTGATAGGCCACGGTATGACAATAAAAATAAAACCCCACAATTCGATGAAAGGAAATATGATGAATGAAAATCTTTCAACCAAGGAAAAAGGTGGTGTAAGAATTGTCAGATGGACAATCATGACACTGACCGTTGCAGAAGGAAACCTGTGTATATGGCAACCCTTCAGGTCAGGTCGACCTCAAGACAGGAGGAGGATATTATGTTAGATACCACTCCAGAAGAGATGAGGAAGGCACAGGCTGGGGATAAGACCCTCAAGCCTTGTTTCAGGAAATTGTCAACTTGTCATACAACTCCAGGCAAGGGAGATTTTTACATGAAAAACAAGTTGATTTATAGGAAGACTGGAACTAGATCCAATGGTCACGGACAGTTGGTTCTTCCAACGAGATATAGGGCAGACTTAATAAGGAGCCTACATGTGAAACAAGATGGGGACCATGAGAAAATAGGTACCATCATCCAAAAGGTGGCTCACAATTATTATTGGCCCAAGGCAAGATGGGACATTGAGAATTTTGTAGAAAGGTGTAGCATAGCACATGAGGGAACACCCACAAGTGGGAACATGGATCAGGACCTGGACACGCCACGGGGCAAAATTAGGCCTGATAATAAAAAGAAAAATAGATCTGATAAAGTGGACCAAATGGAATGGGAAGCCCCTTTTCACGGACAAGCTTCACTTAACTGTTTTACAATGGCCACTATGCGGAGAGTGCAAAAAGATGTCTTACCCCAGGATAAGCCGAAAATCCCTCAATCGGACTTAAACAAACTGGAGGAAGAGGATGTAGAGAGGAAATCTCTCATCAAGAATTTTAAGTGGGGAGAAAGCCCCAAGAAAAGAATTGGTAGCGGTCGTTTTGTGCATGATAATTCTGGGAAGAAAAATCATCACTATAGCGCTTCGAGTGGAAGAGACCATACCGGTGCATGGACAAATAGGTCCACAAAATTAAAGGTCCATATGTAACGCTGTTAAGAACGTGGACTGATGAAAAGGCAGAGGAAAACATTACATCTTCATACCAATATGTGAATGAGCTGACCACTCGTTTAAAAACTGGCTGGAAACTTGCCAATGAAAATCTGAAACAAGCCAGGAAGAAACATGCTGCCTATTATAACAGGAAGGCGAAAGACAGAAATTTGGCTGTGGGAGAGAAAGTACTGCTTCTTTTGCCCGGGAGTCAGAATAAGTTACAAATTGGATGGCAAGGTCCATATACAGTTCTAGAGAAGGTGTCTAGAACAAATTATAAGATAGATAAGAAGGGGAAAGAAAAAATCTATCATGTGAATCTCCTGAAGAAATATTTGGAAAGAGAAAATCAGGAAGAGACACACTTGTTGACCTTGTCCATTGCAATGGAGATGAAAAAGGAACCACTTTCATCATTTGAATATCCGTGAGACAGCGGCACAGGTGAAAATCAGTACACATTTAACGAAAAATCAGAAAGAGAGAGTGCAACAGGTTCTAGATAATCATGCAGAGGTGTTAACAGACCGACCATGGCATATAAACTTATTGGAATATGATATGAAACTGATAGACCCCACACCTGTCTGTATGAAACCCTATTCGATTCCTTTTGCAAAGGAGAAAGCTTTGAAGGAAGAGATAGACTATTTGTTGAAGGAAGGAATTATTTCACACAGTGAATCTTCGTATAGTTCCAGTGTTGTACTCTTAAGGAAACCCTCTGGAGAACATAGACTCTGTATAGATTACAGGAGACTGAATGCTATTACAGAAGGACAGGTGGATCCATTGCCGGATACAAATCAGTTGTTTGCCAGGCTAAATAAAGCTAAATATTTCTCAAAAGTGGATCTGAGTAAAGGATACTATCAGATTCCAGTAAAGCCTGAGGTTAGACCATACCTAGCTTTTAGTACCTCAGAGGGACACTATGAGTTTAACAGATTGCCATTTGGATTGAAGAATGCGCCTAGTGTCTTCTCTAGAATGATGAGAAAATTATTGGACCCTCTGAATAATCCATGCATTACAAATTTCATGGATGATATCCTTATAGCAACAGAAACATTTGAGGAACACATTGACTCTCTGAACATGCTGTTTAATCGACTTAGAGAAGCGAATTTAACAGCCCGACCAACCAAATGTTGCGTTGGATGTAAAGAATTAGAATTCTTGGGACACACAGTTTATCAGGGAAACATGACCCCTGACCCAAAAAATTTAGAGAAACTAAAGAAAGCCCCGAGACCACAAACCAAGAAAGACGTGAGATCCTTTGTCTCATTATGTGGTTTCTACCAAAAGTATATCAAAAACTTTAATTCCATATGTGCACCGTTAACTGATTTGACACGTAAAGGACATCCAGATCGAATTACATGGACACCACAATGTGAAATGGCTTACCAGGAATTGAAGGAAAAGCTCACAAGCAAACCTATTTTGAAATTACCTGACTTAAGTCAAGAATTCATTGTAAGGACGGATGCCAGTAATATTGGGTTAGGTGCGACTCTGCTACAGAAATCAGATGCATTGGATGGGGAATTAAGCCCAGTGGCATATGCTAGCAGAAAGTTGAATAAAGCTGAAACCAATTACTCAACTAGCGAAAAAGAATGTCTTGCAGTAATATGGGCGATAAAGAAATTCAATATTTATCTGTATGGGAAGGCATTTAAGTTGCAAACGGATCACAAACCCTTGTCGTTTCTAGCGCAGGCTAGACATGAAAATTCTAGATTACTCCGTTGGTCATTACTGATGCAGCCATTTGAGTTTAGCATAGAGTATATATCTGGAAAGACAAATCTGGGAGCGGATTTTTTAAGCCGCCATCCGTGTGATGAGAATCACCGTAAGCCCCAGAACTAATAATAAATTTCTCTATGTGTATATAGAATTATAGACTGACATATAACGTCTGTTTTAAGAGGGGAGAATTTGTCGTGAAACATTCTAAATCCACATATATAAATTAAAAGGTAAATGTAAAGCCTAACTGTTACGTACATTTATTACCTAAGGGGGTAGTCTTCGGTCCTGCCAAATGTACGCACCAGTCTTGATATAGTTATATTATTTGTGCGGTCGAATGATTCGCGCACTGACGTGCACGAAGCAGTGAGTGTTGCTTTGGGACGCACGGGTAACCTAGTTGAGTAGTTTCTGACGTCATGATTTGAAGGGCAACATGGAACTTGTTTATGTCCATGATTGTTATATTATATTTGTATTCAATGGCATGTTTATGGAAAGCCATTTATTCTAGTGATCTGTATTGGTCTTCAGGTCGAAACCAATAGCAGCAATGTCACGTAAGTTATCGCCCCACTTCTTATTTAAAGCTGTATTATAAGGCCGCTCTAATAATAGTCTAGCGGGAAGATGTTATTCCTAGAATGGATCTACAGAGTCGTTTGCCTTTAGGATTTGTATCGTAGAAGAAGGATTCCTACGAGTGGAAGAAGTTATTGATTACCTTATGCACATGTTTTAATATGCTGTTACAACAATGCCAGAAGCGTGGCATAGAATGGGAGAGGTTAGTCAACTGGAATCTCTAACCTGTTCGTATTATCGTGTATGACTTTGTTTGAAACTATATGCTATCTAACGTTATGTTTTGGAGAACGTATGGGATTGTGAAGTATGATATGGAAGATTTTATCCTGGAGTATGAATACGTTACCATGATAGACGTCCTTGAGAGAAGGTCAACGGACTTGAATGAGAAGAATATTATACGGTAACAGTTTGTGATCCTTAGTCACTTGAGTCAGAGGACTTTATGGTAGAGAATCTTCAGGAACTTTAAAAGTAATTACCATTATGCTGATGTATGATCTTTGCGCCTGTGACGATGTTAGTCTTGTCCACTCCGTCTGTGTCATGTTGAATAAAATCGATGTACAGTTATCACCGACTTATGTACTGCCAGTACTTGCCCAGTTCACTACTTGTTGAAGTTCGTTGGAAGAATATTGTTGACATTCGTTCATTTTAACCATTCGCGTTTGAAGCTACCTCTTCACCAGTATAAACTGTACTCAACCATAAAACGAACTCAACAGTAATTGGTGCTCCAGTGTGTTTATGAAATCTAGAATTTCACAGGAAACGTACCCTATACAAGTATCAGCAATGGAAGATCTGAACTTTCAAGGCGACAACATCTTAGGATCATCTGAAGATCTGAACTTTCAAGGCGACAACATCTTGGGATCATCTCTTAGTCACTATTACGTGCGAGCTGTGGTCTAATACTCAGAACGAAGTATTTTATCCTCAAACGTACATACACGGAGACGAGGCACATTGATTTTTTACCTGCACGCGAGTTAAGTATAACGTGTTCTCCTTATACGCTTTATTACTTTTAGCTGTGCCTTCCGTGATATGTCCATATCTATATTTTACATGTTACATGTTATATGTGTTGTATTCTTCGTGGGAGGTTGGGAATGGCGACTTAGGACGGGAAAATACCAGTTTCACCACAGGTCCGTCTTAAGTGTTCTGTAGGACATTATTTTGCAGACTTCCCGCAGTGGAATGTTCCTATGCGTGAGCATAGAAGGATCTTTGGTCCACTGTGTCTGGTAGTCTGTGACACCTGACTGTTTTAGCTGTAGTGTCAAGTTTTAATCGTTGTTTTTGGTAGCTATTTTTACTTGTACCTTAGTTTCAGGATGTATTTTGTATGTGATTATTGTCCGTCTCACCTTTCCTGTCGTTCAGTTTTTTACAAAGCATATGTTTTTACACTGTGGTGTCTATTGTCCTGTTGAATATTTGATCGCAGTTATCATCGTAATTCTTTACGACATTCCATTTTAGTTCCATATATTATTTTCATTGGATTTCTGCGAACGTTTTCATTTGTCCTAATTATTGTGTCGCGTCAGTATTGCGCTATTGTCTGTCACGTTATTGCTTTCAAACCATTTCATGTTAGAAATTACATTATTAATTATAAATATTATTGCCTATAATATAAATTGATTTTACCGTTCTAGAACAGGAACGAAGACCACTAGTTGTAGTAACACTTTTAAATAGTATTATTACATAATAATATTGAATAATGGCTACCTTAGACTATTTCATTAAGCAAGCAAAAGCTCTTCAGATGGCTCCTGATGAAGCAAAAACATTTGCACTTGCAGAATATAGGAAAGCTCAAGAAATAGAAGCCGAACAGAGAAAGTTAGAAACTTTAAGACTAGAAAAACTTCAATTTGAGGCAGATCAAAAACGGATTGATGCTGAGGAACATGAAAAGAAGAGGAAATTTATAGCTGAGGAAGAGGAGAAAAAAATGAGATTGGCCGCTGAATTAGAAGAGAAACGATTTCAGCGAGAGGCAGAACAGAAGCAAAGGGAGGCTGAAGAAAGACTTAAGATTGAAATGGAAAATAAACAAAAGGAATTGGAAGTTAAACAAAAAGAAATGGAAGAGAGGAGATTAATAGCTGAACAAAATGTAAAACGACTTCAGCTTGAGATGGAAGAGAATGAAAAAAAACGACAGCATGAACTGAAATTAGCAGAGTCAGAATATGAGAGAATTAGGTTAACTCAGGAATCTAATTCTCAGAGAACTTTTGAAAGCCAAACTTCATCCAGACAGGATCATTTTAAGGAAATTCACCTTAAATTACCAAAATTTAATCCCCCGTCTGATGACGTAATATTCTTCCTAGATAGGTTTGAGGCCACTTGTGGATCTTATAACGTGGATAAAGCGCTATACTGTACATATTTATCCAGATTACTTACAGGGGATGCATTAGCAGTTTATCATACCACCAGCATTGGTGAGAAAAATGACTATAATGCTCTTAGAGCAGCACTTCTGCAAAAATTCCAAATGACAGAAGACGAATATCGTTTAAGATTTCATACATTACTACCTCAATCTGGCAGAAATTTTAGTGATTTTCTGTCACAGATACGACTAACATTAGAAAGATGGATCGAATTATCCAAAATTGAAAAGTCGTATGAAGGTCTCTTCGATTTACTGATGCGCGATAAGGTACTTTCGTCTGTAAATCCTACATTTCTCGCATTTTTACACGAAAGGAAACCTTTATCAATGAAAAATTTAGAAGAACATGCAAAAAATTTTTGCACTGCTCACCCAACCATGGATCTAAGTAATGCACAGATTAAGAATGAATTGCCTGTTGCTTTTGCAGCACAACAAAACAATTTTTCACGCAATCGTTCTTTTAGTGCTGATAGGTATGTCAATAAGGGAAATAATTACAATTTTAACAATGATAACTTTTACAAAGGGAAGCAATTTCAACAATCTGCTCCATTTAATGTTTCTTGGAACCAAACTCACAGATCACGAGATTTTGGTAACAATAATTTTAAAAATAATCAAGGACATTATAATAAACAAAACTGGAGATCAAAATCTCAGGGTCCGCAAAACAGACAAGGTTCTTGGAATAAAAATTTTAAAGAACAGCATAACTTTAATTATACAAACTATCGGACTCATCCAAATTTTAACTCTAGCAGAAACGACAATTTTGGCAATTTTAATGACAATAATCAAAATCGATCGCGTCGCAGAGATAGATCGTCAAGTAATACGGTTAGACATTCTAATGTCTCTTTAATTGATACACAGGCTAACATTGAACAGGGTAAAGTAGCTGAAACTCACAATGCTATGTGTTGTTCTCTTGATTGTACCCAAGTCAAAGATTGTTCAGAATGCTCTACTCTTTTCCAGCCCAAGGCGATCACGACGCTGCGTTGCGGACATACCTTGCCTAGTCTACCTGCAGTCTGTACGGCCACTGCTGCGTCAGTACACCAGGGACAGGGCTCTCTTAAGTTTAACAGAGGATTTGTTAACAATATTTCATGCTCTCTTTTATTCGACTCAGGTTGTACCACTGTGGGCGTCCGGACTTCGCTGATCGACCCTAGTTGTGCGACGGGCAGGGTTGTGAAATGTGTGACGTTTGGCGGAACTGTGGAAACATTTCCCACAGCCATTATAACACTTCATACACCATTTTTTTCAGGACAGATCCAGGCTTGTCTTCTTCCAAATCCAATTTGTGATTTAATACTTGGTCGCATACATGGTATTAAAGAGTGTTCACCTCAGCAAATTGCTGAATGGGAAGAGCGACATATTCAAACTGCAAATGCAGTAGTGACTAGAGCGCAAGCTACTAATATGTCGCATGATACACCTATTGAACCTACAGTTCATACCACTTGTGATGATGATGCTCCTATTTCACGGGAGTTGTTTGCTACATTGCAAAAGAATGATGATTCATTAAAAAAAAATTTTCAGTATGTTAACAAAAAGAATACAAGCAACAAACTTGCAAAATCTAGACATGACTTTATACTTAAAAATGGGATTTTGGTGAGAGTAATACGGGAAAAGGATTCATCCTTATGTTATCAGATCTTAGTCCCATCCTCTATGAGATCTCGTATATTACGACATGCGCATGACTCGCAATGTGCGGGCCATATGGGTTTTTCGCGTACCAAATCCAGAGTGCTTTCGGCATTCTACTGGCCAGGCGTCCATAGGGACATCACTCTCTATTGTCGGTCCTGTTTGATATGTCAGGAAGTTAAGGTACGGGGTCCATTTCATGCGGCTCCTATTCAAGCTGCGGACATCCCGATTAGACCATTTGATAAAATGGCCATTGACATTATTGGTCCGATACTTCCATCTGCTAGAGGGCATACGCATATCCTTACGTGCATTGATATGTGCACTCGTTGGCCTGAGGCCATCCCTCTCAAGAACACTTCATCTGCCAGTGTAGCAGAGGCATTGATGTTAATCTTCTCACGCATTGGTTTTCCACGGAAAATCTTGTCGGATCATGGGGTTCAGTTCATTTCTGAATCCATGTCTCAAGTTATGAAGACATTAGGTATAGACAGATCTCTTAGTTCTATTTATCATCCGATGTCAAATGGGTTAATTGAGCGTCTCAATAGGACACTCAAGCAGTTGTTGGGTAAGATGACTCAAGACCATCCCCAAGACTGGGATCGGGTCCTACCCGCTTGTCTCTTTGCGTATCGCGAGGTACAAAATCAAGCAACGGGGTTTTCTCCATTCCAGCTTGTTTTTGGCATGCAACCACGCGGTCCGATGTCGTTAATCCACGACTTATTGGTTGATGAGAATATTGAAGAGGAAACTCAATCCTCTTATGAGTATGTGATCTCTCTGAGAAAGAGAATCATAGATGCTTGTAGACTAGCTACTGCATCATCTGAACAAGCCAAAGAAAAAGCTCGTCTATTTGCAAACAAGTATAGACGTCTTCGCCAGCTCATACCTGGTGATGAAGCTTTTGTCTTACTACCTGCGCATAACAATCGTCTTTTAATTACCTGGAGAGGTCCTTTCAGGATCATCTCAAGAATATCCGATGTCGACTACATCGTTGATGTTAATGGTAAACATAAAACCTTCCACATTAACATGTTGAAGGAGTATTACTCACGTCCTGATTATCTACAGTCAGTGTTTCAGGCAACTGACGATCCTACACCACCTATTCAACACTATTCTAGTTTGTCAGTCATCCAAGAAGAGGAATCTTCTTTCGATGATGTACAACTACCAATACCAGTTGTACCACTCCATTCCACTGAGAAATGGAATGATGTTACGATCTCATCTACTCTTTCGGCTGATCAACGTCAGCAAGTCTCTAATATTCTACACTCGTATGAGGATGTCCTCACTGACATCCCAGGTCATACGTCAGTCATCCAACATGACATTATTCTGACTGACGATACGCCTATTCGAGTTCGCCCATATCCTATTCCTTTACACTTTCGTGATAAGGTTGATAAGGAATTGGATGAGATGCTCCAATTAAATATAATTGAACCATCTTCATCACCATATTCTTCTTCCATGGTAATCATTAGGAAGAAAGACAACAATATACGTCTTTGCGTAGATTACAGGAAATTAAACAAAGTTACAAAATTCGATGCGGAACCATTACCTCTTTTAGATGACTTATTGGAGAGATTATCTCATGCTACATTCTTTTCGAAATTTGACCTTTCAAAGGGATATTGGCAAGTGCCACTCACTCCTAAAGCAAAGCCATTCACCGCTTTCTCGACACCACGGGGTCTTTTTCAATGGAATTTTATGCCATTCGGGTTAATGAATGCGCCAGCTACCTTTGTACGCATGATGCGCCGCATATTGTCTCATCGTCCCGATGTCATTACTTATATAGATGACATCTGTCTTTTCAGTGACTCTTGGGATGAACATATTCAGGGTTTAAAATCTTTACTTTCTACCTTACGGGATTATAACTTAACAGCGAAACCTTCAAAGGCTTTTGTCGGTTTTCATGACATCTCCTTTCTTGGTCACCGTATAGGTCGCGGTTTAATGTATACAGAAGACAGTAACGTCTCTAAAATTTTAAACATCTCAGCACCTAAGACAAAAAAACAAGTGAGGTCGCTCTTAGGACTAATACAGTTCTATTCTAAATTCATCCCTCATTTGTCTACTATAACTGCACCTCTTTCTTCGTTACTAAAAAAAGGCACATCTAATGTAATAAAGTGGTCGCAGGATCACCAAACGGCTTTAGACTATATAAAACAATTTTTTTTCAAATAAGCCTTTTTTAAGGTTGCCTAACAAAGATCTCACCTTTGTTCTTCGCAGTGATGCTTCTTCCTACGCTATTGCGGCAGTTTTGATGCAGGAATACGGAGGCACCTTATTTCCGGTTATGTACGTATCCAGAAAGCTCACAACGAGCGAGATGAAATATTCCGTTCTGGATAAAGAGCTCCTTGCTCTTGTCTGGGCAATCACTAAACTGGATCGTTATCTCCTCGGATCACACTTTGTGGTGGAGTCTGACCAGAAAGCTCTTACCGCACTGAATACAGGGAACGTTAAGTCATCAAAGTCAGCGCGTTACGCTATAGCGCTTCAACCGTTCCATTTTGAGATACGAGCTATTCCTGGAGTGCAGAATGTGTTCGCAGACTGTCTATCAAGATGCCCAAGCGAACTTGTCGAAACTAAACCACTTCCAGATGTTGGAACATCCTCACCGATAACATGAATAACTTTGTACATTGTTATTGATACTATATTAACGTTTTATTAAAACGGGAACATTGGTACTACAGTAACTTTTTATTAATATGGCAACATTGTTAAGAGCTACAAATATACATTTGTTATTCCTATGGAACATATTACACTACATGGCGTGTGCGAGAATATATTTTATCTTGTATGGAACATTCAGTACATCGTCGCGTCTATTACTAACTAGTTACAACTGAACATTGACAATGAGTGATACTGGAATTATTTAGAATATATTGTTAACTAGTTATTTGTTAGTAATTAAGGAATATATAAATTAGATTAATTCAACTTAATCTATTTGATTGATTATAAATCACACATCTACTAACTTTATTAGTTTCTCGCAATACGTGTATTCACGTATCCCACTACATGATATCTCACTTTTAGATAACTAGTCAAACTTACTAGTGTTAGAAAATAGTAAGTGTGTTGCTTCTTAAAGTGTTTAATTATGCTTTGTTTCATTTTGCATGTTGTATTTTAAAATTTTCTGTTCTATTGACTCTCTTGTCATTGATCATCATCAGTGTTGCTGTTCATTTGCATTTTTGAAATCATATGTTTCAAATTTTTTTTTGAAAACTTAGTTGAATTTTATTATCATTTTTTTTTTAATGGTTTCTTCATTTTCATTTTTCAACTTGTTTTACTTCGAATATTACCACATCGTTCCAAAGTAGGTCGATAGTGGATGTGTGCTTTAATGCATACTGTCATTTAGTTATATTGATTTCAATTTAATATTCTTTTCTTAATATGATATAACTTTATGCATTTCATATCTTGTTGTAGTTTTTGACTCACCTCTCTCGAGTAATTAGTTCGAAAAAAATTAATAGAATTAATTTTTTTAAGGGGAGGTAATAAGGGAGCTGTTACGTACATTTATTACCTAAGGGGGTAGTCTTCGGTCCTGCCAAATGTACGCACCAGTCTTGATATAGTTATATTATTTGTGCGGTCGAATGATTCGCGCACTGACGTGCACGAAGCAGTGAGTGTTGCTTTGGGACGCACGGGTAACCTAGTTGAGTAGTTTCTGACGTCATGATTTGAAGGGCAACATGGAACTTGTTTATGTCCATGATTGTTATATTATATTTGTATTCAATGGCATGTTTATGGAAAGCCATTTATTCTAGTGATCTGTATTGGTCTTCAGGTCGAAACCAATAGCAGCAATGTCACGTAAGTTATCGCCCCACTTCTTATTTAAAGCTGTATTATAAGGCCGCTCTAATAATAGTCTAGCGGGAAGATGTTATTCCTAGAATGGATCTACAGAGTCGTTTGGCTTTAGGATTTGTATCGTAGAAGAAGGATTCCTACGAGTGGAAGAAGTTATTGATTACCTTATGCACATGTTTTAATATGCTGTTACAACAATGCCAGAAGCGTGGCATAGAATGGGAGAGGTTAGTCAACTGGAATCTCTAACCTGTTCGTATTATCGTGTATGACTTTGTTTGAAACTATATGCTATCTAACGTTATGTTTTTGGAGAACGTATGGGATTGTGAAGTATGATATGGAAGATTTTATCCTGGAGTATGAATACGTTACCATGATAGACGTCCTTGAGAGAAGGTCAACGGACTTGAATGAGAAGAATATTATACGGTAACAGTTTGTGATCCTTAGTCACTTGAGTCAGAGGACTTTATGGTAGAGAATCTTCAGGAACTTTAAAAGTAATTACCATTATGCTGATGTATGATTCTTTGCGCCTGTGACGATGTTAGTCTTGTCCACTCCGTCTGTGTCATGTTGAATAAAATCGATGTACAGTTATCACCGACTTATGTACTGCCAGTACTTGCCCAGTTCACTACTTGTTGAAGTTCGTTGGAAGAATATTGTTGACATTCGTTCATTTTAACCATTCGCGTTTGAAGCTACCTCTTCACCAGTATAAACTGTACTCAACCATAAAACGAACTCAACACTAACACATAAATTCAATAAAAGGAAACAGAAATGGTTAAAGACCCGTGCTTTCCAATAGCGTACGCCTGTGTTAATAGAACGTCATGCTAATTGAACAATAAAAACCCCTGTTTTATGCTTCGTCTGCATATTCTCACGCTTTCACGTTGATAGTAAAGCCTACTGCATCACTACACGCTTTCTACAATAAAACGTGTACTGTATTTCTAAGAAAACCTTGAGCTAGGCACACTGCGTAATGACCTAAATTAAAACTTCCATTAATTTCATTTTATACACTACGTTAACATAAACGGAAAGACAGATGAACTTAGGATAGAGAGAGGGAGGGCTGAAAGCAGGAACGCATGCAACACGAACACGCGTCTCGCGATGTACAATTAATGCCACCCTCCCCGCGCGAAAGGCCAGAGGCACTAACTTTTTTTCAAATAGACCGTGATAAAAAACACTACAACTACGAGAGTTAGGTTTAAAAATCTGAAAAACGCTTATTAGGAAACAGGACATTATACTGGTTTACGTTTGAAAGCCTGACAGTACAGCAGACACCCTAAAAGTTTGGAAGTGAGGAGGTGGTAACAGCACGACTATCCTAGAAGAAAATACATATTTTGAACGCCGCCACTTAGCTCCCTTAAAACTTATATATTTGGGTTCCTTAGGACTTGCTGACAAAGAATATGTTAAGTGTTACGCAAATAGTCTAGGAATTAACAAATTATAGCCAAAAGAAAATAGTGAGGGTGTCAGACAACACCCAAAAAAAAAATAATCGCACAGTGGCATGTTTTGAAACCACTATTTTACGGGAAATGGGCCACCATGTAAAATCCTATTTGATTGGATAGAAGTAAATGTAAGGCTAAACACGATTAGTCGGACTTCAAATACTAATTCTTTGTTGTTAGGGGAAACGGTAGTAAGGGTACTTTTTTTTAAAAGCTGTGTAAACATGGCCCGATTGGTTAGACCCGCCAATATAGTCAATTAGGAGCGTCAGGTCAGTGCCACATTTTAAAATAAACTTACTAAGAAACAGTGCGTTGAGAGCCAGATCATATTTTGCTAAATAAAAGTCTGGGACAGAGGCAGATCGGAATTTGTGCCATTATTCATCGCCAGTCAACGTATCTGTGGATTATTTCCATGAATTGTGGTAAGCTTGAAATATTTGATATCTTTTTAATGAAAATTGAATGTAAATTGATAATTTATGTCTGTATATGTGTGTGGTTCAGTAGCCAACATGAGGCAAAGCCTAAATATTGCTCCAACCTGAACAGGACGTGTCGGAGAAAAGTAAAACTGCATGGAATTGCCAAACAGTACACTGACACCTATCTTATTGACTAGAAAGAACTAATGCTGGAATTGCAGAGGCGTAGTAACCATTTAGGAGGAGAATACTGGTGTAAATTGTTTCAGATGAAGCTAGCAGTTGGCCTATCGCTCTGAACTCAGTGTTTGTTATGTATTGTGTTCAGTGTGGAAATAGATTATAAATTAGTTATGAAGTAGGAGGTACAACCTTCTTGTTTCAGGGACTGTGGTCCTAGTTATTGAAGCAGCACCTGGTCTGAGTTTTGCTGAAATCCAGAGGCTGACAGCATACTCCTTGGTCCAGATATCGACCAGTGAGGTGTCTCCAGAACACAGGAAGCAATCGAGCAGAGGAGTCTTTTCCTGCCGCCATCACGAAAGATAAGCTTCTGTGGCCAGAGTAGCTCAACATTATGTGCCCCCTCAAAAATTGACATTTTGTTAAACACAGAGGGACAATTAATTGGTTCAAATGACAGGAACTGTGAACTTTTCCCAATACTATTTCCCCGATAATCAAACACTTGAAGTCCTGATGAAAAACAACAACCAAGCTTGAACAAAACCAGTATTACCTCATATTACTACTGCACAAATTACACACATAGAATAATAATAATAAACTATGTCAATACAAAGTTCATATATAAACTGTGTACATAATACTTGTAATTACATTTGATTGTGATTCCTGGTTCACTGTGTAGTTGAATCAGGATACCCATTATTGAAAGAATTAATACATATATTTTTAAACTTAAACACTTGACTCATTTAAGATAGTCTTATAGAGTGTTATATGTGTGTGAGTGTCACAGTGTTGTAAAGTTTTGTGGAATAAAATAAATTGTTTATCTGTCTGTTGTTGTTGTGACTTACACTTCATCATTTTCATAACCCTAGACATTTAACGTAGTCATCACAATATTCCAGAATAATTCTGACTGAGGTATAAATGTGGTAGCAAGTAAGGTCATCTGTAATACACCACACTTATTAGATACAGATACCTTCACAGCTGATCTCAGTCAGTACACTAAGTCCCCTATAAATATTTATAACATCCCACTTTACCACTATATATACATATGTATATATGTATATATGTATATATGTATATATATATATATATATATATATATATATATATATATATATATATATATATATGAGTGTGAGTGTGTGTGTGTGGGTGGGTGGGTGTGTGTGTGTTTGTGTGTGTTTGTGTGTGTGTTTGTGTGTGTGTGTGTGTGTGTGTGCGTGTGTGTGTGTGTGTGTGTTATTACAGTCATGGCCCATAATTATTTGTTCTTTACGCAACTGTCTGAAGGCTGTTAATTTATTTTGTTCTCAAGAAGTTATTAAGGGTGGTGGCATTAATACTAGCGTGTTACTGGCTATTTCAATCAACTACAGCTAGCAGAAATTTTCTTGTCTTTGTATTCAGTAGCCTTAATCTGATATCCAAGGAGCCGGATGTATTAATTCATGGAGATATCTGGATAAGACTCTAGAATGTTTCTTCATTTTTATTCACCGCAGAGATCTACATTTCGATAAAATTATCTCCCTCTCTCCCTGTTCTATTATCTGTTCGTCCACATGACTACAAGTACAAATTTGGATAACAACAGAAATGACAGTGAGATAAAATACAGAAAAAATAACAAGAAAACAAATGTAAACAGAAGCACAGCCAGAAGTCCCAGAGCCCATTGTCATGAAACATACGTAGAAGCGAGCAAAGGTGTTAGAAGAAACATCAGAAGAGACAAGAGGAAACTTATTAGGTGGCAAAATATAGGAAGATGCAGTTAAAGGAACTATGAGGGATTTGTACAACCGCACAAAGAAGCTAACAGGGAAATACAAACAAGCAAATGGCCAAGTCAATAAAAAAATGTATAGAAAATTGCTTTGCAATATAAAAGAGCTAATGGACGGAATGTTTCGTGGACTTTCAAAACAGATCAGCTCCACATAATCCACCAAACATCCAACCAGCAGAAAAAGAGCTACAAGTTAACAATGAAAGACCAAAAAAAAGAAAGAAAAAAATAAAAGCCATAATGCTTCTTAAAGAGGAAAAGCTGCACACACAGAAAAAAAAACAGATGTTAACAACTCTACAGAAGTGTTATACAAATTATTCGGTAAAGTCTGGAAGAGAGAAGAAAGGCCAGCATTAATGGAAGGAAGGTAATCTGGTCAAGTTACTTAAGAAGGAAGATTTACAAGAGTACACAAATTCAAAATGAATAATGTTACTATCGGTATGGGGAAAATATTAAACTGGATCATCCTTAGGAGATTAAGAGTCTAAAGACAGATAAATGATATATGAAAAAAGCAGAAAGCTTTCCTACATTGTTTTAACATCCCAGAGAGCCAAACAAAACGTATTAATTAGCTAATTCATTTGTGTGTTTTTGTTATAGTCCGTTCGGAAATTCGTGCCCACAGAAAGTGTCAATTTTCTCCAAAACTGTTTGTTGTATGGACATGAATTTTTGCATGCAGTCTTAGATTGTCCATGCAGTTATTAATATATTTTTTGCCCTTACAAAACTCATGTCATGTTCGAATTTTCTTCTTTACGTTATATAAAAAACTCTTACTGTTGTCTGGGTTAATTTTTAGTAGTTTTACAGGAAGGTTACAAGATCCGTTCAAAAATATTTTTTTGGTTTGAATTAGTTACTCGCGACTGTGTACAATATGTGCGCACTCGTGCGAACATGTAGTCACTACAATAATTCAAAAAATATTAAAATATTTTTGAACGGATCTTATAACCTTCCTGTAAAACTACTAAAAATTAACCCAGACAACGGTAAGAGTTTTTTTTATATAACGTAAAGAAGAAAATTCGAACATGACATGAGTTTTGTAAGGGCAAAAAATATATTAATAACTGCATGGACAATCTAAGACTGCATGCAAAAATTCATGTCCATACAACAAACAGTTTTGGAGAAAATTGACACTTTCTGTGGGCACGAATTTCCAAACGGACTATAGTTGTATGTGTCTATGAGGGTTTGATGGATGTGCACATCTCATTTTTGTCCGTACTGTTGTTTGTTACATGTACATTGTGCTTGTAGGTATGTGCTTGTATTGTCTGTGTGTAATGTGGCGTGTTTGTACATTTCTGTTCATGTATGTGTTAGAATTAACGTTTGTCCATTTGTACGTTAACACTATGGTGACAGTATGTTTCCGTATCTGTGTTTGTATACGGTCTAATTTTATGTGCGCATGCGCAAGTTTTTCATGCCCAGTTATGTGTGCTGGAATTTGAGCGTTTGTGTATCGGTGTGTTTGTGTATCGGTGTGTTTGTGTATCGGTGTGTTTGTGTATCGGTGTGTTTGATTTCATTTCTGTAACAATCTAACTTTTCTTACTCTCAAACTTTCTACGCACTTTCTAAATTTTCTTAGCTATCGTCATTCGCTTCAATTTCTCGCGCTTGACCCAAAGCGGAGTCAGGTTCAGCAACTCTTCCAAACAGGAAATTGTACTCTAATAACTACATCAGCTCCAGCGCATGCGTGAAAGATCACCATGATGTATCGTTTGTCAGAGCTACAGCAATCATCATTGCCAATGCTGTCATGTCCGCCATTTAGAGTAGAACTGGATGTAGTGATCGTAAAATGTATTGTTCCTTAAGCTACTGCTTCTTGAAACATTTCATTTATGATTATGTCATTTTCAATGTTTGTTAATGGGTCAATAAAAAAAGGAAGAAAAAAAGAAATGAAAATCGACCCACCAGTAGCCATTAACGACGATCGGACATAGACCGTCCGACAGTAAGACACAGTTTAATTAAGCAAACAGAATGTCTGCAAGAGCAAAGTAGCACAATAACTAGTCATACTCCCGTTACTACCCAGCAGGATGTACTCTTCCGGTTAGTGGATAAAACCAGCGTCAGTACAGATATAAGAATCCCGTGCTGTCAGACTTCTCGAAATTAAAAACACACCAAATCAGAATCTGAACTGAGCAGAACTTTATTTTAAATGTTCCAGGCTGGTCTTCTAAGTGTTAGAACAGCCGATGGATCCAATTCGAATCTAACATGCGATTATCGACCTAAACGTTTCGTGCTTGCTTAAATCGTCGGAATTGTCTCCTCCTAAAGTCAAGAGTTAAGGCCCTGTCTGATTTCGTGTCTCGTTACCTTGTCGCTTCCGGTCAATCTCAGATGTTTGGGACATCAGTTTTCTGCTTGCTTAACCCATTCACTCCCCATGTCTATTTTACTTGTTAGTGCTCTCTTTGCCGATAGCTGTCTACACACGCACTATATAGTATTAACCACTAAGAAGATTTTGTGCAGACAACAGCTCTGAACAGAACATGATTTTAAAACATATCTGGCAGTCCTAGTGTAAGGCTCTGAAACAAAGAGAAGAACAAAAACGACAACCAGAAAGTTAGAGACTTTCATTAATGAATGCTTGTACAGAATAGATAGACTGAAATGGTATGGAAAGATCATCAGTACGGAGCTGTGGAAAGAACAAGACAAATACCAGTGGAAGAAGAAGTAATGAAAGAGCCTTGAGTTGGATAGGGCATACGATGATGAATTCTGTTAAAAGAATTACATGATAATCCAAGTTCTGGAATCTCCAGGGTATGAGTATTAGTGGGAGACCTAAAATATGAAGAAGGGAAACTGAAACAGACATGAAAGGGGTTAAAATATATATGTATTTGAGAACAATATATCCTCCGTTATTTAAGGATTACCGCAATATCAACGATTGAATACTCGAACGTAAGTCGGTTAAAGCTGTCACAATTATTTGGAGTGTTGATATTTCTAGTCTCTAATCATCATTTCAGCAAGAACAACATAGATGTATCTTCTCAAATACTATATCTCTTACTCATTTTCCACTGTGAAATATTTATCACTATTCTTAATTTTCCATTATCTTCCTTGGACCTGAACCGTATGTAAAGCTGTCTGTTGTTATTAGATGCACATAATTTCTGGCTGGTTTGTTTCAATATCAGTTTGACGGTATTGCCTCCCCTGCTTTGCAGTAGTGGTCCAACAGTGGCCAAAACTAAAGAGTATCTAGTATGGGCTTCAAAGGTGTCTACCTTCGCACAAGATTACTCTTGGCAGATTTGTAAATAGAATGGTAATGACGCTTCTATCTCAATGAAGTTTTCACACGATATTCAGATAAGCGAAAACAATGCTGCTTTTGGCTGAGCACGTTAATTCTAGAATCTGCCGACAACTTTTGTAAAGAATTAAGCAATGGTAAATTTCAGCTCTTTCAAGCCCCCACCTCTGATTTACTCAGTGGAATTCTTACTATTCTGATATAGCTCTGTTTAGAGCGTGTGTGTAGTATATTGACTGAGACAAACATGCAGTACATTTAAAAGGATTAAATCAAAGTTAAATTTGTAAATTTACAAATAACAAAATTTAATAATCACTTATGTTTTAACAGGTTGAAAATAATTTGAATAGTTTTGAAGAAAAGTTTCATCATTGATTGATGATAGAATTCTTATGAAGAAAGTTCACTTTGGCAGCTTATAAATTGCACGTAGCTGCCAGTGCTTGTTTCTGCTCCCGCTGGGTTGGTTCTTTTTACACTGCTCACGCTCGTCGCTGCTCAAGGTTGTAGGGTACAGCTCGTTCCCATAAGTGTCAGGGAGAGTCTACAAAGTTGGCCCCTCGTCTTAAAACATAGGCCACTGTTCCCTTGTTGTTCCAGGGATAGTACCCTTCAATTGGTACAACCACCAACAACTGTGATAAAAGAATAGAAACGAAACGCTCTTCCTAGAATTGCGTTTCCCGACACATACTGATATGCCCCTTATTCCTATTCCACCATCCCATTTATCTCAGAATTTACCCTCGATGTGAATTAAACTTAATCCCTCGATCAAAACTTTCTTTACATTTAAATGAAAAGGTTAAAAGTACAGATAGAATATCTTCACATTTACATTTCCACCGATTGAAAAGTGTTCACAATATAAGTTGAATATGTTTTCATTTATGTTTACACTGATTTGAAAAGTTTGAAACTTCCATTAAAGTGAATATGTTAACATCGACATTTACACCGGTTTGAAACTGTATGTATTATAATTAAAATGTACATAATTTCTTTAATCTTTCCCTCCAAGCTCCCTATGGAACCTGGGACTCTTTATGCGTTTAGTTCTACTCAAGAAACTAGCAACAAAGCAGTCACCAGCCGGTGCAGTGTTAGTTCATGAAATCATCATTCTATACGCTGAGGTTGCCAGCCTCAAATGACTTTGACATCCACTAGCGATTTTCACATATTAATGTTCACATGGTTATATATATATATATATATATATATATATATATATATATATATATATATATATATATATATATATATATATATATATATATATATATATATACGTGTGTGTTAGTTCACATGTTAGTAATGAAATATAGAATGTAAAATCACAACTTACGCCAATCTTGGCTTACAGACTTTTTTACTCAGATGGATAAAAGACACTGGAGATGCCTTATTTCACGTGTACTTGGGATCTTTAATTTTAATTTTAATTCCCTCTCTGACTACGTGTTTTCTTCAGTTTCCTGAAGGACTGAAGGGAAACTTCAGGGGCTTCCTTATTAAATTGATAGAGATTTCCTGGGCTGTTTTGTGAGTCTGTCAAGATACTCCAATATATGGTCCGGCCTAATAAAATGGGATTTCTGAATTCTACTTCTTGCAAGTCTGGTTGTAGTCTTCTTTGCAAGCGATTTCTCAGTGTTTTAACACTGAAACGTGTCAGGTTATATTCACTGTCCTGCTCCCGCATCTTTTTGTGACGAAGCTAAGAAAGGGCCAATCGTTTCAAACAAAAAGTTGGAGGGGACGATTTCAAAATAATCCTGACATGGAAAAACTTTGAACATAATGTATAGGTTCTTCCGTATGTGGCAATCGTGACATTCAAATATTCTAGTCAATGATTACATATAACTTCTTACATCTACCTGGCAATATTACAACATTTCCCCTCGGGTGTGTCTGTCATTCCACCAGGTCGATACTTGACCGACGCTCCTTGTGGAAACACAAACTCCTGTTTGACCATCTGTGCTGTGTCTTATCACAACAATAATTAGTCGGTCATACGAGCCATATCAGCGCTAAGTAAACTCGCTTGGCCATTTACGTGCGAAAACAGTCGCACCCTTGTGGTATAATAGGATTTCTGTCGGTCAACTTTGCATCACCGTCTACTCTATCCGCAGGGATAGACAGGTAAACACACAGACTATCGCTGAGTGGAGTGTAATAATATTTAAAAATGATAAAACATTTGCTACACATAGCAGAGAAAGAAAGAAAGTGCGGCAATTAAAATCAATCAATACCCTTTAGCTCCGCAAGGAGCATAGGCCTTCAACAAATACATGCCAAGTCTTCCTGTCCCGTGCCATCCGCTGAAGTTCTTTCCATGTTTTTCTCATCCTTTTTACCTTTGTATTCAGCTCTCTTCTACATGTGGTTTTTGGTCTACCTCTGCCTCTCTTTCCCTGTGGATTCCAGAACAAGGACTGACTTTTAATGCTATCAACAGGTTTCCTCAATATGTGTCCTATCCATCGTCAGCGTCTTCTTCTCAGCTCTTGTTCCACTGGCACTTGTCTGGTTCTTGTCATCAATTCTACACTTGTGACTCTATCATACCATATCAGTCCTTCTATTCTACGCAAGCACCCGTTATAAAAGTCTGTAGCTTTTTAGTTGTTGTTTTTGTTGCTCTTCATGTCTCAGAGTCATACAATAGGACTGTGATAGTTGGACTGATAATTTGTATGTTTCCTGTTTTAATCGGCTATATGCATTTTCGCCTTCTTTTCATTCTGATTTTTGCTACAATAGCCCTATTATTCCCCTCTCAGACTCCACCCCGCGGCGTATCTAAATTTTGATCTCGCTGCTGGCCCTCATTATAAATTGTTCTCTCGGACTGTAGTGAACCAGCTATCAGCCGTATACGATAATATTGCATAAGATGCATCTGGTTGTTTGTCCGATTAGGGGAACGCTCGTTGCTCGTAACAGTATTTTTGACCATTGGCCGAGGAAATGATTTCTTTGAGGGGCATGTGCCGCTGTCTTACTAAAGTTGTTAGTGAGCGGTGCAGCAAGTAAACTCTTTGATATCTGGGAATCCTCGTTTCGTCTCCTTTCAGGGCAGACAAACCTGCGCTGGTTCTGACCCTTTGAGCTGGCCGTAGATTGCCGGCGTTCTTAACGGGAGAGATATGTTATGTCTTATATTAAAGGGAACTTCTCGTGTCTGTTGTCTTCTGATGTAGACTCTAGAATAATATTATGTTACTCATGATTACGCTATCAGCGTACACCTGCATAAACAAGCTATTGCAGGTGGCTTGGGTCAGCGTCTCTTTTTACACTATAAACCTAGATAGTTTTACTCCGTCACGCACTCTCGTGAATTTTACCCGCCCACTGATGATCCAAATAAGACACATACGACTGTGGGCAAAAGTCTTGACTTGTGTCAAAAAAAATTATTGGCATCGCGGGGTATGTTGACATTTTGTAATATAATAACACGATTAGTTTAATATGACTGATAGCAGTGTGACTTGAATTATTATTCAGTAACTTCTCCTAAGTAAACGTAATTCAGTGCTAATGTGGCATCGTTTACCGCCTTAGTTAACAGACATTTAATCGGCGAAGTACTCCATCAGTGCTTACAATGGGTTAAATGGTTGGCCTATGCTGACCTTAACGTTATACTAGAATGGGACATAACTTCAGTGAGTAATTTATTCACATAAACCTGAATAGTGAAGTGCATTCGCTATTACGACTGAATCTTTAGGAGGTAGCTATTCTTTAATTTGGGAGAGAAACTTCTTGTGGTTGGATGTGGAATTATGATATGCCTATTGTGTAGTTAGACACTGGTTTATAGAAAGTTAACCACCAGCCAGTAAAAGAATTATGTCCCAGTTAAAGTCACAACGTATTATAACGGCATTATAAATTGCATTTTTTTGTGTATTCTATTTTTGGGAAGTAATTACTTTTCCTTCTGTGTATCGACCCCAACGGTGCGCATACAATTTTTATTGTGTAATGTACTTCATAGTCAGCGTCTGTTTCCTAATGGATATGAACTCAGTTTCATAATCCAGATATACCAAGTTCGAAACATGCTGCAGGCGGTTTGGTAGCAGATAACTTTGTGTGGATTTTTAACAATGGTATAAGCGCCGTACCGTTCAGAAAGCAATGACAAACTACTGAATGAAAAAAATTGCCTAGAAAAAATCACAAACAGCCAATAAAAGCTGGGGTTGATTGCCACCTCCTGTAAAGGATAAGCAACTAACTAATGTACTTAATGCTAATATTTTATGTAATGTCAAGTAACGATATATTTTTAATAGTACCTTTCTCTTAAATGGGAAACTACTCGGTTGACGTCCTTTATGTTGGAAGAGGACTTTGAGAAGATTGTTTTTCTGTCAGCGAACATGCTGAGGTGTACATGTATGAATAAGATATATTAGCCTATGCGACTGCATGCTGAAAATTGAAAGGATGGAATTAACAGGAGGACAACGCATGTGGATAAAGACAGCATCGAGATTTACCTAGCATAATTATAATACACATACTAGAATGGGACATAATAGTTTATTATACCTTTGTCATGATTGTAGATATTTGCTTGATGTAAAGGTTGTTTGTTTTGGTCTCAGTTCCAGGGTTGTACAGCTGGATCTGAGTCAAGGAATGTAACATTTTCCTCGACCTCACGGTTCCAGTAAGCAACGAACTCCACGAGTTGTCATAACGTACCTGAAATTACAACCCTCTTCACATAAGCCCTCTAACGGGAATTTAGCTCATGCAGTGTATAACCAGCAACAGCAAATCTGAAATCGTATTGTGCAGTAAAGGTTTACTACTCGCTGATTTAATACAAGTCAGAGCTTTAGTGGCATCCAATACCTCATCTTACTCATCGTCGCCAACTGAATTGAAATTATCATACTGCGTCTTTACACTGAGGCACAGTCCCCAACATCTAGGTCTCAAATCAGACCCAACTGGATCTACTCACCGAGTTTCGTCTACGAGGCACGCCTATTATATCTTACCGAGTAGGATAAGAGCGCAGAAACGGGCGGTCGTCCTCAGTTGACCCCTTGATTTGTTAGGTCTTCTGGTCAGTACGGACTCTGCGTGTAGTAATAAGCAGAATATGGACAGAGTTAATATACAGCCTAGCTTGGTTGTTTGTGTTTGTGTGTGAAGGCACATGGATAGCGTCCCCAGTGGTGAAGTAGGCGTAAGGATAGCGTCTACAGTGGATTTAACCTAAAAGACACTGACTGTGGTATTTGGTAATTCTCACACGCGGCCGAAGGATTAACTCTGTTTATTTATTTTGTTATGTTCTACAGGAGGGTTTGGTGGTTGGTTTACTTTGATTTATGAATTGATATATTTGTTAACTTTGTTATTTGATCAATTATTTTGCTGAGATTCTTATGCTTCTTCTTCTATACAAGCAAATGAGAACTGTAATAAATTTTAACCTTTTGTTATTGCGCTGTTCACGACCTTTCATTCATACATATTTAAGCTCTTACTATTGTCTCTATCTGACGGTGAGAAAGGAGAGAGAGAGCGGGTGTTGCTAAGACACATAAGTGTGTTGGGGGCCTGGAAAGAGATAGCTTAAATAAATCCTCTTCTAGGTTTGTCTCAAGTTTACCCTATTTTTACCTACTATCTGTGTGTTGTCTATACTTCTGTCAGTTCACTTCATTGTCGATTTCACTAAAATTGTCTGACTCGACAAATAATTCTAAAACCTTAACCTAACCACGACAAGGACTGACGTGACATTTGAGTTGAAGATTCTTATTTTCGTGTTGGACTTTATTTTTTTTTTTGGTTCTCCATATGTTTCCCGGTGCAATGAAAGCTCTTCTTGCTTTTTGTGTTCTTATTTTGATATCATTGCCTGTCCCTCCAACTTTGTCTATATTACTACCAAGATATGTGTACGATTCTACATCCTTTAGTGGTGTTTCTTCAAGTTCAACCTCGTTATCATTTCTTGCATTTATTCTCATAATCTTTGTCTTTTCCCAGTGCATTTTCAGGCCCACTTGTTGTGACCTCTCATTGAGAATTTTCATTTTCTCTTGCATCTGATTTTGGTTATGGGACAGAAGAGCCAAGTCATCTGCAAAATCCAGATGATGTTTTCATAACCCAAACTATTGCTAGTAAGAAAAGAAATAGAGACAAGAGGCATCCCTGTCTCACTCCCGTTCTTATCCTAAACGGTTCTGTAAGTTGTCCTTCATGAAGAACTCTGCACGTCATGTCTTCATAGGTCTTCCTAATTAAGTTAATGATCATCATGGGAACTCAATAATGCCTCATCAGTTTCCAAAGTGATTCTCTGTCTACACTGTCAAACGCCTTTTCGTAGTCCACGAATCCGATGTAAAGCGGTGAATTCCATTCCAGATTTTGTTCAACAATTATTCTCGATAAGGCTATCTGGTCTGTACAGGATCTGTTTTGTCGAAAACCTGCTTGTTCATCTCTCAGTTGCTTGTCTATGGACTCTTTTAATCTCTCAAGCATGATTCTGTTTAATACTTTTCCTGGCACTGATAGTAACATTATTCCCCTATAGTTTGTGCACTCTTGTATATTTCCCTTCTTAGGCAACTTGACCAGATAACCTTCCTTCCATTCTGCTGGTATTTCCTCTCTCTCCCAGACTTTGCCAAGTAGTTTGTATAATATCTCTGTAGAGGTATCAATATCTGTTTTGAAGGCCTCTGCTGGAATGCCCTCTGGACCAGTTGCTTTTCCATCTTTCAGCAGCTTTATGGCTTTCTTTGTTTCTTCTCTACTTGGTCGTTCACGGCTGATTTGTAGCTCCTCTTCTGCTGGCTGGGTGTCTGGGGGTTTAGTTGGAGCTGGTCTATTGAAAAGTTCCTCAGAATGTTCTGTCAATCTCTTCATTTGTTCTTGTATATTACTAAGTAATTTTCCATTCTTATCTTTTATGAGGCCATTTCTTGCTTACATTTCCCTGTTAGCTTCTTTGTGTTATTCTACAGGTCTCTCATATTTCTTTTGGCTACAGCTTCCTATGCTTCCCTTGCCAACTCTTCAATATACTTCCTCTTGTCTCTGTTGATGTTTCTTCTTACTTCTTTGTTTGCTTCTATGTACACTTCATGAGCCTTTGCTATGGAGCTTCTGGTTTTGCTTCTGTTTAAATCTGCTTTTTTGTTCTTCCTGTCTTCTATCTTGCTAATGGTTTCTGTTGTTATCTATGCTCTGTGCCGATGTTCTCTTTTTCTCAGTACTTCTTCACATGTCTCGTTCCATATATTTTTTACTTGTTTCCAGTGGTCTTCCGTATCTGTTTCATCTTCCAGCTGTTAGAGTACTTGGTATTTGTTGGATACTGTGATATAAAATGTGTCTCTTATTTCCTGATTTCTTAGATATCCCACATTGTACTGTTGTCTATAGCTATATACTGTTGTAAATTTCTTGAGTTTTAATTTTGTTTTAGTCATCATAAGATGGTGGTCTGATACAACATCTGCTCCTCTACATACTTTTACATCATGCAATGATGACCTAAACTTCTTACTTATGATATGATCAATCTGATTCTCAGTTCTGTGGTCTGGTGATATCCATGTTGCTTTTTGTATTCTTTTATGGGGAAATATGCTTCCTCCTATAGCTAGTTGATTTGAAGCACTGAAGTTAGCTAATAGTTCCCCATTCTCGTTCATCATACCTAATCCATGCTTTCCCATGATTTCTTCAAAGCCGGTGTTGTCTGTACCTATTTTCGCGTTTAGGTCCCCCATCAAAATTGTGATGTCCTCTCTTTTCTTTTTGTCCAAGACATTTTGTAATCTGGTATAAAAGTCTTCTTTCTTAGATTCTTCTTTATCATTTGTTGGTGCAAAACATTGGATGATGTTTATATTTACTTTATTTTTGGCTGATTTAAACCTTGCTGTTATAATTTGGGGTCTCATTGCTTACCATTCTATAAGTGCCTTCTGTGTTTTCCTAGACAGCATTATAGCCACCTCTTCACTGTGGTGGGCTCTTTCTTCCTCATGTTCTGAGGACAACACCATTTCTCCTGTGATCAATCTCCTCCTCTCTATGCCTTTCCACCGTGTCTCGCAGAGACCCAGGATATTAATCCTGGACAATGTCATTTCTGCTGCTACCTGTGCAGTTTTCACTTGTTCATATAGAGTGCAAACATTCCAGGTACCAATCCTGGAGATTTTCCTAGACGAAAAAAGCTTAGTCTGCAACGTTTGGCTTTCTCTGGGTTGCTTCATGTGCCTCCTTTCCAGAGGACCTTCTTCTAACTTGGGCTGCTGCGTTGATTTATTTTCTGTATTTGACTTGTCCATGTTTGTTGAAGTTTTTGTGGTAACAATTTGTTTACGGGATGGGGTAACCAGAACCATGCTTTTTACGACGTGCATGGTAGGGTACAGTGTTACTGTTCTTTGCTCCCCTTTCGGGCCCCGGTAACACACGGGTGGGCAATTGAAAGCACGCAATAATATCAGTACAAAAATGTAACTGATACAGCCGTAGTGAAACAGAGATCAAGAGGGGTCGCCCCATTTTGTCACAATCAGCCTGTTTATACAGTCTGTCTGCCAGATGGTCGTCTGTGACCGGGTTAATGAGCTCTCAAGTGTTACTATTGATGTCCATACGTATACTACTGCCATTATTATACATCATGCTTGGGTCATATCTTGTTAAAGGGCCATACAGAGTCTTATACGGCGCTCGCATAAACTGTTTTTTACTCTTTTTTCCTCTAATAAAAGATTTACAGAACAGAACATTATCTTTGTACTTCCACCTCTTTCATTTACTTTCGAATATCTTATCACATAACTTGGAAGTTAGGAACATTAGAATAATACAGTAGAACTGCAGAAGTGTCACAACGTATCGGTTAGCTTTAATAGATATATTTTTAAGTGTCCACCATAACATATGCCACTCAGGAGATCAGTCTTAATCTCAAAATCCACTTTAACAACCCTGAATATACTATAATCTTTCGTCATGACAAAACACATAATCAGAAAGAAGGATGAGTAAAATTCCTTTTGCACAAAACATACACAACAACTGACTTATACATTTTAAAGGAATGAATACGACTACAGCCGGTGAAGTAGAAAAATAAATAAATAAATATATACTGCTATACTGATAGCATCAAGGAACATAACTGTAACAGTCAAGGTGTAACAGTCTAGTGTTGCGTTGTAGAAACAGTTTAGTATAGCCCCATCAACTGGGCACCGGATGTAACACTCTGTTTTGCCGACTGTTTATTACCAGATGTTAAAGTCTGTTTGCTCGTGTGAATTCTGGTATTTGTGCCGTGTTGAAGTGTCACTTAGTGGGTGTGTCGTTTATCTCCTGGACAGTGTAACATGGACGTGAATCTAGGTCACCAGCGTGAGGCACTGCCAGGATGTAGTGCAGTCACACACACAAACAGCATACATGTTTTCTTAGGTGTGTAGAACAAGTAGTAAGGTGTTGTAGTGAGTACTGCTGTGTGTATACAGCAGATCGAGAACGCGAAGTCGTATAGGCTCTTATTTAGGAACACACAAACTCACTCCACCACACGTAGAAGTCATAGATGTGGTTAATGCAAATGACTTTCTCTTCAACATTTATTACAGCAATAGTACGTTGACGGACAACACAGTCAGTAGAACAAGGAACATGGACATTTCAAGTGTAGTAATGCATATAACCGTCGAGCATAATCAACCCTGCATAGCTCGTATGTACGTTGTTAGTAACGTTGGCTGGATAATATATATATATTCTCATACTGTAGCTCAGAGCCCCTGACTAAACGCGTCTGATAAAGTCAAGACTTCATCTGGCTTTTCCCGCCAGACACTTCTTCTTCTGCTCAAAGATATAGACCGTAATGGCGGGCCTCATAATGATTGATGAACAACTGTGTATTTTCATAGGCAGGCATTATCTTCCGTGCCGAAACATACCGCCATAATGCGGGTTTCATATAAATATACGTTCATTGTGCTTCTGTAAAGTAATTCGACGAATAGACTTAGTTAGCTACGTCAAGCACACATAATGGACTCTGGATCCCAAGAACTGTGAGCGCTACTCACAGGTTCATACTAAATGTTCTGCAATCTTGGCATAATAATAAAGTTTATTTTACCTTGGACAGAATCTGAGAAATACACAAATAACCACTGTCGTCATTCTAGACGAACAGAATAAATCTGGGAAGAATCACTAAGATCACAGTTATACTGAAGACTCTCTTTTCCCCAGTTAATGCAGAGAAGAACCACGGACATCTTGTCCGGTCAGAAAAACAGCTCATCACTCCCAGACGGAAGTCTTCTCGGTTCGCGCTAAAAACTAGCGCATGCGTAGACAGAACAGATTTGAGAACAGTTAACCGGTCCTCTCAAGACAGATCAACCACAAAGAATAAACACAGGGAAGATAACCCCAAATCAACCTGTCCCAGAGAGTTAACATACAGTTCTCTACCTTCGATCGTCAAAAGTATTAAATAGATTTACGTCTTATGAAACCGTCAAAAAACGACAGCAACAGACTACCACCCCCTCCGGATAAAAAAAAAGAAACTTTTTTTTTAAAATACATCAATGAGCGAGATGCAAGAAGCTCATAACGCATGAATGATGCGCCGATGAAAGGATCAATATAAATATAACGACATAATGTCAGACCCAATCAACGCACAATAGCGCGTCTAGTGAACAAAAATTCACATCACAAAATAAGAGAAAATATTTTCTCCAAGTAAAATATATCCGGCAGGTACTATGAAATAAACATCAGTTGCTGGCGATGCTAACAAAAATCACATACATATCAAAAAATGCAATGTTATAGTAATGCGAATGATAACGTATATGGAAAAGTCATATAAACATATAAATCTATTGAAGTTTTATGTTATGTAATGACTATCAACTAATGGATGGACATAATCAAAATTTGTAAAGTCATTCTATTTACATATGACAATACAAGTGTATAATCTAACAAATAGAAGATGGCATCCACATAGACTAAATCAATTCTGTATCTCGCAGATCATGAAAGCAGCATCCACGTAGTATGTAAAGAAGACATATCGCAACATCAAGGTTCTCAAAAGCACTCCGTACCTGGTACTAGTTTGCACTGAGAACAATACAAATGACACAATTAGCAAGATGCTATAATGTACTATAATTACAAATACATGTTTAAGTGTTAAATGTGGCCGCATTAATTTTTTCAACCTTTATGTTATGTCAACTCAACCTTCTCCATTACACTAAAGATGGTAATAGAGAAAGCAAACAAGTAATTTACCACTCTAAGGTGACAGCAAATGTGTTAATATATATTGTTATAGTGAAGAGACATGTGTCTAGCAGTGTTTGAGGAAAATCTAGGACACAAGACTTAAGTGGACTCATGTGGGCATCTTGACAGTATGTCTGCCATCACATTATCCAAACCACGGATAGCTCGCACCGTGAAATGAAAATGTTGAAGAGCAATAGCATATAGAGTAGGTCTCGAGCTCTTCAAATTCTTACACTGAATAGCTGTAAGAGCTTTTTGGTCTGTTTCCACAATGAAATGCACACCCAGAAGGAATCTTTGTAACTTAAGGATCGACCAAACCATAGCCAACAATTCACGGTCTAAAACCGAGTAATTCCTTTCTGCCGCATTCAGTTTCCTAGAAATATACATTACAGGATGCAGAGTTCCTGAATACTCCTGCATTAGTGCCGCTCCGAATCCCTGTGGATGAGGCGTCACTACGAAGAACAAAAGTCTTATCAGCAATAGGTAGCCTTAAGATAGGTGGGGATGAGAACAAATTCTTAATCTGATCCAATGAAGCGTGACATTCTTGAGACCAGCGCACCATGTTAGGAGACCCTTTCTTCAATAGGGTTGAGAGTGGTGCTATGATAGAGGATAGATTCTTAATGAATCTTCCGTAGAATTGTATCAATCCCAAGAGACTACGTACTTGTTTTTTTTTTTTGTTTTAGGCACCGAGATTCTTGTTGTACAGAGTTTCCCTGGTGATATGATCTCTTTTTCTTGTATTGACATCTACCACGATTATTATTCCCTCTGAAATTATCATAGTTTGATCTACCTTGACCACCGTTCTGGTTCGAATCCCAGCTTCCATAATCACTATTGTCATTACCCCATTGATTATAGTGTTTACCTGTTTGGTTTCAATGATCCCGCGAAGGATAGCCTTGAAAGTGTCTATAGTGACTACCTCTCCGCAAGTTTCCATAATTATTGGACCCGAAATAACGAGGACTATCTGATCGCCTCCAGTTCTTTGAAGAAGACCCATTATATGATGGGTTACCCTGATTCTGATCATAATTACGATTGCTCTTCTTACTGAAGTTGTGTTGAGCACCTTGAAATTTTTTCATAAAGTTAGGGCCATATGGTGCTGCAGAAGCAACCGGCAATTCTTCTTTCACTTTAGCATTGCTAACAGTAGCATGGGGATGTGCAGTGACGTACTGGCAACAGTATTCTTCCATGTCTTTTATGTCCTTAGGTTTACGCTCATGAATAAAAGCAAGGAAAGACTCATTGACAGATGACATAACTTTATCTCGAAGTAATAAGTCCATAAGGGCTTCATATGTCTTTTCTGTTTTAGACAGCTCAATCCAACGTGTGAATGTAAGACGAATCTTAGTAATAAAGTCAGAGAACTCTACTCCAGTTTCTGGTAGCATTGTCTTAAAACGAAGACGATAATCTTCTTCTTTTAATTGATACCTTTTAAGTAATGTTGCCCTGACAACATAATAATTAGTTCTATCAGTTTCCTCTACTGCCATTACAGTACTTAATGGTTCACCTGAAAGTAACTCCATCAGTTGTCCGACATATTGTTCCTTATCTACCTTATGCGTTACGCATGTTAATTGAAATCTATCAAGGTAGAAGGTTATGTCGTCCTTTAGAGGGTTGAAAGGAGGTAATGTAACCTTATAAGTATTCTCCTTTATCTTACCCGAAGTTGATTGAGGAGCACTCATATTCATCACCTTTAATTTCTCCAACTCCAAAGCTAATAGTTTTTCCTCATGTTCCATTTGTGCTTTCCTTTCCTCAGCAGCAGCTTGAAGTTTTTTCTCCTCAGCAGCAGCTTGAAGTTTTCTCTCCTCATCAGCAGCTTGAAGTTTTCTCTCCTCAGCAGCAGCTTGAAGTTTTCTCTCTTCAGCAGCAGCTTGAAGTTTTCTCTCCTCAGCAGCAGCTTGAAGTTTTCTCTCTTCAGCAGCAGCAGCAGCTTCTCTGTCTAATCTTTTATTTTCAGCTTCTCTGTCCAACTGCATTTGCATCCTTTTCTCTTCAGCCTTCTGTGCCTTGGCATATTGAGCAAGTGCAGACTCTTCCAATTTCTCACCAGTTTTGCCAAGGGATTTCCCTTGCTCAATAAAGACATCTAATGTAGACATTCTGTCTAATAATATGAGATCAGGCCTGAAAAATTGAATAAATTATCTTATCCCAACCTCAATGGGAGACAAGTCTGTAATACTTGACTTGTATACTCACTTCACTTTATCTATCCCAATCTCCGTGGGAGACAAGTCTTTTAATCAAAAACTTGTATAATCACCTTGTTTCTTTATAATAATATGATCATAAATAACCTCTATCGGAAAAGTGCATCATATTAACAATAATAGTTCATGACCAAGTATATATATAGACTGTGTATGATAAACATGTATACGATAACAATGCAAAGACAAGAATATAGAACAACCGAAAACGTTCGCAGAAGTCAAATGATAAATAAAGCTTAACTAAATCTAATGTTGTAAAAATTTACAATGATAACTGCGAAAAATCAACACAAATGACAACACTGTTATAAACAAAAAGGTGTATAGAAATAAATGAAAGGAAGGAAGAGAGCAGACAATTACAAACAAAACAAATCAAAAAATGGAAAAAATAACGAAAACGACACTAACACATCTCGTCACAGCTAAGAAAAAAAAAACGAAAAGTAGCAACACACGTCGCTCGCAATTTCCGCTGTGGGAAATATGCGCAGTCCCTACAGAAAACGCTCTCAATAGAACCTCTGTCACGTGGTATATTCTAAAGGAGTCACCTTCTCAACCAACCCGCAAAACATACACACTAACACAATATGTAAACATAGAACATGTGATATGTGAATGCACAATAACTCTTAGTTTACGAGCAGCCTTTTAGAGAGGCCGATGATCGATCCCCGTCAATAGCGAAAATTTATAGGTGAATGCATGTTTAAAACCACTGAACATTTTAGTTAAGTGCATGATATAGGGGTTTCATTTCTTCACATTTTGATATATAACACTTATGTTATCTTTATAAATAAAAAATTTATTGCAAAATCTGTAACGGTAGTCATAAAATTAGCTCGTATACTAAGAGTTAAAGAATGTGTGTAGAGGAAGGCTCAGTTGCCCACAAAATAAAGGCACAGTTTACTACACAAACGGGCCACTTATCTTAAGCACAATCCTCAAACACCCGCAAAGATGTAGTACAATGCGGTACAACTGTAAACAACAATGGAAGACGATCCACCGTTGAATGTCACCGTAACTTGACAATAGGTAGTGGTCTCCAAAGTGTAGTATGTAAACAACAGTTTGACCTCCTGAGCTTTAACGTAAACAACGTGACTTGACAATATATGTCCATAGACGACTGTCAAAATGTAGAAAGTTGTTTATCTCCAACGTACAGCGTAAATGAAGCTCCTAAGTAGCTGTGGTTCATGAAGCATTATAAAGCGCTGACCTGCTTAGCACTGTTCGCTGCGTATCTGTCAATCCACAATGTTATGTAGACACCCACGAATCTGGTCCACCAGATGTAACAGTCAAGGTGTAACAGTCTAGTGTTGCATTGTAGAAACAGTTTAGTATAGCCCCATCAACTGGGCACCTGATGTAACACTCTGTTTTGCCGACTGTTTATTACCAGATGTTAAAGTCTGTTTGCTCGTGTGAATTCTGGTATTTGTGCCGTGTTGAAGTGTCGCTTAGTGGGTGTGTCGTTTATCACCTGGACAGTGTAACATGGACGTGAATCTAGGTCACCAGCGTGAGGCACTGCCAGGATGTAGTGCAGTCACACACACAAACAGCATACATGTTTTCTTAGGTGTGTAGAACAAGTAGTAAGGTGTTGTAGTGAGTACTGGTGTGTGTATACAGCAGATCGAGAACGCGAAGTCGTATAGGCTCTTATTTAGGAACACACAAACTCCCTCCACCACACGTAGAAGTCATAGATGTGGTTAATGGAGATGACTTTCTCTTCAACATTTATTACAGCAATAGTAAGTTGACGGACAACACAGTCAGTAGAACAAGGAACATGGACATTTCAAGTGTAGTAATGCATATAACAGTCGAGCATAATCAACTCTGCATAGCTCGTATGTATGTTGCTAGTAACGTTGGCTGGATAATATATATATTCTCATACTGTAGCTCAGAGCCCCTGACTAAACGCGTCAGGTAGTCTTGTGACAAATATAGTTGCTTAATATCGAAGTCTGTGAACTTGTTGATAAAGTCAAGACTTCATCTGGCTTCTCCCGCCAGACACTTTTTCTTCTGCTCAAAGATATAGGCCGTAATGGCGGGCCTCATAATGATTGATGAACAACTGTGTATTTTCATAGGCAGGCATTATCTTCCGTGCCGAAACATACCGCCATAATGCGGGTTTCATATAAATATACGTTCATTGTGCTTCTGTAAAGTAATTCGACGAATAGACTTAGTTAGCTACGTCAAGCACACATAATGGACTCTGGATCCCAAGAACTGTGAGCGCTACTCACAGGTTCATACTAAATGTTCTGCAATCTTGGCATAATAATAAAGTTTATTTTACCTTGGACAGAATCTGAGAAATACACAAATAACCACTGTCGTCATTCTAGACGAACAGAATAACTCTGGGGAGAATCACTAAGATCACAGTTATACTGAAGACTCTCTTTTCCCCAGTTAATGCAGAGAAGAACCACGGACATCTTGTCCGGTCAGAAAAACAGCTCATCACTGCCAGACGGAAGTCTTCTCGGTTCGCGCTAAAAAACTAGCGCATGCGTAGACAGAATAGATTTGAGAACAGTTAACCGGCCTTCTCAAGACAGATCAACCACAAAGAATAAACACAGGGAAGATAACCCCAAATCTACCTGTCCCAGAGAGTTAACATACAGTTCTCTACCTTCGATCGTCAAAAGTATTAAATAGATTTACGTCTTATGAAACCGTCAAAAAACGACAGCAACAATAACATTACAGAATAATCAACATAACTATTCTTCATATAGCTTAGGGAAGTAACAACAAGCAGCTAAAAAACAAGAGTGACATAGGCAGAGAGAAAACAACGGGAAAAAACTGTGCAGACTTGTGGATAGACAAGCAATAGCAACGAAAACCAGCAATACAAAGTGAAGAAGAATAAAGGTAAAGGATCCCGTTACACGCCCTGTTGAGGTATATTGGGAATATGGTGTTAGGCCCATATTTTCTCGACCGTCGGCACACTAGGGTGATGTGGTCAGCATCACGCCGGCCGCCTTAACCTTCCTAGAAGTTGCTCTGGTACCCATTTGGTGCTGGGTCGACCCAGGAGCCGTTTGCGGCCTAAAAAAATCCCACCTCATCTGGGGATCGAACCATAGACCACTGAGCTAGGAAGCCAGTGCACTAACCACTATGCTGCCGCGGCTCCCGAAAAAGTAGAAGAGATGAAAGTGTGGAACAATATACTAAAATGAAACATGAAACAAGTAACAAATATTCAAAGAAAAATAAAATTACTGGAAACGTTCTGTCAAACGCCAAATCCTAAAACATATACTCGTATAGACGTAGGAAACGAACTGAAGGTAATTAAATAGAGAATTATGCGTACAATTATAACTACAGTAAGATTAAAGAAAGACCACATACAGACAGGCAAACAGCAATGTACTGGTCAAATTTTGCCATTTTCTTTATCACCGTCATCATTTCCCTGTTTGGTCCTTAGGGTGCATTGTCGCAGTTGAAAATATGTTAATGGTTGAACTGAACGATGATGGTGGGATATAATCCCTTAGGTCTTCTGTGGTAATGGCTCGTTAATCATGAAGTCCTACTTAGGACACTCACAGTGAAAAAGGGGAGGTAAATCCTTGCTAAGAAAAAAAACTTACTTCAGGAGGTATTCTCAATCTTTGACGACAGTCACTCCCCAGTCCAGAATGACAGAAGGACCCCCACTTCTTTTGGAAGGAGATAGTTTGGTTTTGGTTGTAAGGACTATTTTCATTGCACACGTACAACTCCATCAGTGCTCCGATCTCCTCCCTTACATCACAAAAGGAGGATCTCAGTACAGTGCACAAACTCGGTAGCACTGGAGAGAATCCCAATGTGTGTGCATATAGGAGTCACACATTCTATAAATATTTTTGTGGTGCGTATGTTTTAAATTTTTTTAATTTTGCCAATGCAGCAACCTTATGGCCTACTCTTTGCGATTTCCAACTGCCGTGGGATTTTTAATGTATGCTACTTACACACGGGATCTTCTATTTTTTGTCCTTATCCGAGAAGGCCAGGCCTCCGATCTCACTACCCAGGGAGGAGTATGACATCATTAGTTCGTAAGATGTTGAATGCTATAAGCAGTTAACTAATTAGTTAACCTAAAAGTCACTTGACCGCTAAGACTGGCTTCGTGAAGTGTGGTTGAACAGCTTTAATCAGTGTTTACCACTAATTAATGTCGTTAGTCTCACAAATCCCTACACATCACTTGAAGAATATGAAATGGTAAAATGATAGTGACCTTGTTCTCTGGCAATCTATGTTTACACAGCCCTCAGACTGATAAGATTAGATGTAAACTTATAACACAGCCTGGGACAAGCTTATAGATCTCTGGATGACTCATTTCATGGTGAGTAATTGTTTTCTGATTGTGATGAATGACTTTGTTGCGCATCAGTTCTATCTGATTCTGGCGCATTAGTACTGAAAAGTAATGGCTGACGGGCAAAGTGTACGGATAGTTTTATGTGATGCAAGACTATATTATTTTAGCGACCAAGTTTGGGACACCAGGTGACGTACGTGAGTGCGCATTAGTCTGATTTCAGACTATCTGTCGACAGTATTAAACGAAACCTCTTTCTTTCTTTGTTGACAACAGTAGTTTTGCATATGTGGACGCTGCGAATACAATGCCTCCTGGATATTACACAAAACACATTCATGAGCTCTAGCCTAACAGGTAATTATGCTTAATTTGTATTCTTAGGACACCTTGGGTCCATGAATGAATTCGGGTGGGGATGGGGGTGGGTGTGCGTGTAATGACCTTAAATGTAACATGTAAAATGTTTTATTATGCTTTTATGTACATTTTTTTCCAAGAAGAGGTCCACAGACTTCATCAGATAACCATAGACAATTCTTTTTCTGTCCTGGTTATTTGACGGATTCATAACTCTATGACAACACAGCGGAATAGGGCCACAGTATGGTCAAAGAATGATTCAATGGTCATTGTTTTTCCTCATTCCCACACCAAAGCAAAACAGTTATGAAAGCTCCCTAGTGACTGATTAATACAGGGGCAAGTTTTGAAGGATAAAATCCCCACTAAAAACTCTGAGGAGAAGAACGATGACGGAGGGGATGAGATAGTTAATTGTTTACCCGGGGGTGTATTGCTAACGGGCACGCCTTGATGAATTATCCCCAGTCTCATGCGATAACAGAATCTGGCCGCATATCAGTGGACATGCTTATGCGAGTGAAATCTCTCAAAGGAACCCATTAATCATTCCTGACCTGAGATAGTATCTCTGTGGCGGGTTGTCTCCCCTGTTCAGTAGTAGTGGTTCACTACCTGCCAACTTGAGTAAAAGGGTGAGGCTTTTCAAAGGTATCAACCTTCGCTCAAGATTACTCTTGCAGAGATATAAATAGAAGGTTGGTGCTTCTATTTCAGGGTGTCTCACGGGGATTCTTAGAATGGTAAGTATAACAACTGAGTCATCTAAGTTTTGTTATGAATTTAGCATTATCCGCCCACTTCTATGAGAAAATATGTTTTGACTCGTATTTTATGAGCCCCCAGCTGAACGTGAATTAGAAAATTATTATTTTATGTTTAGCTCTATATTTTTACTTTTTAAATGAGTCATACGGGTACAGACATCAAATTCACTCCACAGTGGTTAACTCAACTAATGATTTATATATACCTACATTTATTTATGGAATATTAGATCCAATGGCTTAAAATGAATAAAATTGATTGGTCCACAAAAAACAGGTAATTTCTCTTCACAGGAAGAGATTATGGGATTGTGGATTGTAGCATACAAAGTTCATGAGCTGGGCCAATACTGGGTCCTTTGCTTTGAATATATGACAGCTGAATTCTGGTTCAATCACTGTTGGTTCCCAGTAGAGTTTTCACTGTTACTTCTCTTCATGAGTCGAGTGGGTTGATAGCAACACGTCTCTTGCAATGCCGGGGTAACTGCACAGGTTGCCTCGTCAACTGTTCTCAAGACCTGTCTCTTATAGGTGTATGGCGTCGACTTTTGATACCACAAATTAAGAGAAATAAAAGATCGAATCTCCTTTAAGTTTCCTGTCTCCTGATGTGAGCATCAGACGACCTTCTGCTCTCCACTATTTCATCTTCCTCAGAAGGAGATGTGGCTACCTCAGCTATTGGTCTCTTATGAGGAAACCCGCACAAAATAGTCACCAGATCTTGCAGTAGTGGTTTTGTGTGGCAAGTTCTTTTATATAAGGAGGTTAACTAATCTGATACTAATCTGTACATCAATAAACAATTCATAATGTCTAATGTAAATAAAAGATAGGAAAATGTACCCAATTGGGATAAGACTTCTTTCCAGACTTAATGCACAGAAAGGCCGTAATGTCGTGCAACTGTTTAAGATGCAGTCGTCTCTCAGGGAGTATCTGCATGAATGGCGAGAGGACACCTGTCCTTGTACAGGGAAAAAAGGATACACTCGTAAAATCAGTCTCCGGTTAGACATATTAACCGGAGGTTTCACCTCGAGTAATAGCGGGCGTACGATAAAAAAATATAAATAAATAAATAAAAAAGAATAGTGCCTGGTAAATCAACACTCCGTGCCTACAACAGTGGATGTGGTTTCAGGTTTCAGGGAAGACACAGACATCACAGAAATCCTGGAGCAATAGGGGCTCAAAGTAGCCTATGCCACTCACTTGGCTCACAAACGCAACCTTCGTATTCCCAATACGTTTTACAGCATTAGTGGAACGATAAAGTAAAATTAAGTAAATTAGTCGTGTTGAGGGTTTATTTCGCGCTTATTTTTGCTTGTAGCTTTCGCACGAGTGTTTTGTAAGTATCCAATATTCATGTGAAGTTAATGTCCAGGGTTCTTTCTTTACGTGCTTTGCAGACAAGCATTAATTTACTTTTGTGCACACATCTCTTTCTCCAACGAAAGTAATAACTGCTGAATGACGGTTTATAACTTTAATAAATATGACGAACTTCACAATAGACACATTTATGTGGTCAGGCAATTAGAACACACTCAAGATTAATAATAATAATAGTTACTCATATGTATGAAACAATCCGTTCAATAGTGAAATATGAAATACAGTTGTATACTTCAATCTACTGCCTATTGTATACATGAATATAACTTATGGGCCATACATACACACCCAAATACACATCTCAACAGCCAAAACGGCTGGTCACTGAATGCCACCTTTTTCTCACTACTGCTAAAACTCCCTCTCTCTTTTTGCACACGCTTCGTTAGCAATCCTTTGCCTGTCAGTCTCATCACGTGACATAGAGTGTCTAGATGACCTGGTAGCGAAGCGGTGTTATGGGAATTCAAACTAACTGCATTTTCTAACTCCTAACGTTGCCCCCCTGTTTCCGAGCGGAAACCAAGGGTTTTCGCTTGAGAACAGTGGATAGTTAGCCCAAGAACTGTTAAACTATTAGGAAAGAAAAATCATACTGTTCAGAATAATATATATGAAATAGTAATTGTAGTACCAAATGACATGAAAACCGATATATCTAAACAGTTTAGACAACATGTAATCCAATCTTTCAAAAAAAGGCAATTAAAGTCTTAAAATGAATGTTTCAATAGTATATCACCTGAAAAACAAAACAAGATCAGACAATGTCAACATCTGGCCCAAACAATGTCACTTTCCAGTTACATTCCTTGACAATAGGTCTGCCAGAAAGTTTTCTGATCCCTTGATGGCGATAATTGTACATCTGTCACAGCGCTATTCCGCAGTGCATCGTATGTATTGTGGTCGGCGTTAAGTCACTCGGAGAGGCCGAGGTTAGCTTAACTGGTGTGTCATGTGACCACCGAAAGTCGGGGGAAAAAGGCGCAACATTAGGTAGTCAGAAACTAGCCTTCGTCCAGGAAGGACGCATATTTCCCTTTTGCCAGCGAGAGTGCTGGGTGATTCAAGTTATGGATTATTAATTGAGTGCTTGTCATATTTCGGCCCTGGTTGATAATTACGTTGCAACTCTTGAGCAGTGTAGGGTCTAGGTTGTAATTTCTACAGACCGTAATTTAATAAGATGTCAATTATTTGAGTGGGTCATTGTCTCAGTTTTGCCGCTCAGGTGAGCGATATTCACAGCAGTGTTTTTTTTAAATGTAATTTGTACCTTCATGTATGGAGGGGATAGATTAAGCTGCTAAGGCAAGTTTGCGGTGGTTTTTTTCATTATTGTATTTGATGCGTTTGTTGGCCGTGTGAGGCCGTATTGTGTGTATAAAGTATTAAAGGGAAGTTCCTGTTAAAGGTGTTATTTCTTATGTCAGCCATTGTGGTGTAGTTGTACCCTTGGAAGAACGAGCCTTTATTTATTATTATAAATCCACATTTCAGTGGTCCCTGACAATATCTATGTTCTTGAATAAGCAAGAACCATCTGTGTAATCTACTGTTTGTCGTAGTTTTTTTAAATTTAGGGATGTTAGTTGACGGTGATCCGTCTGGAGGTAGAAATGTGCGCCAAGTAAATAGCGTGATAACCTGCCTATACACCAAATGATGGACAAGAGTTCTCTTTCACTGGTGGAATGCCGAGTTTCTGCTGGTAGCAACTTCCTGCTTACATACAAGCAAGGATGTGGAGTATCATTGAACCATTGCAACAGGCAACCACCAATTCCAGTCTGGGAGGCATCAGTCCTAAGAAGGAAGGGCATAGTGATTTTAGGTAACACCAAAATAGGTGCCTTGGAAAATACAGTTTTAATTTTGTTCAAAGCTCCACTACAAGTATTGAACCAAACAATTTTATTAGGAGCTCCCTTTCTAGTCAAAGATGACAGGACAGAAGAAATAGATGAAAAGTTCGGAATGAACTTGTGATAACAGTTAATGAGTCCTAACATACTCCTAACTTGTTTCTTTGTCTGAGGGATATCTAATTCGCATATGCGATTGACAGTCTGCTCATCAGAGTATAACATGTGGTTACCAACACTGTGACCAAGCAATGAAATTTCTCGACAACCAATCTGAACCTTTGAGGGTCTAACTGTCAACCCATGCTTTCTAAGTAGCATTAATAAAGATTTTTATCCTCTGATATGTTCTTGCCAAGAACTATGGAATAACCAGATGTCGTCTATGTATGTGATTACATCAGACCTATCTCCTAAGAGTCTCCGCATCATGCGCACAAAAGTCGCTTTGACAAGGCAAAAACACATATAATTACATTGGAATAAACCATATGGAGACATAATTGCGGTTAGCGGTTTGGCTTTCTCGGTTAAAGGGATCTGCCAATATCCCTTGGATAGATCGAGTTTGCAAAAGTATGTAGCCTGTGATAATTGTGATAAGAGATCCTCCAAAACAGGCATAGGCTCAGCATCTGTGTTAGTGACACTGTTAAGACGTCTAAAATCAATGCAGATGCGAAGAGATTTGTCCTTCTTTCTAACTAGAACCATAGGAAAAGCATAGGATGATTCAGAAGGAGAAATGATGCCCATGCGTAGCATATCCTTAAGTTCACTATCCCCCGGTGATCTGTAGTGTAAAGGTATAATATACGGTCTGAGTTTAATAGGGTGATCATCACTCAATGTAATATCATGAGAGATAACATCAGTGACCTGGAAGTTCAGTCAGCACATCAGAGAAAGATTATAAAACAGCAAGAGTCTGTTCTCGATAACCAGAATTTAAATCACCTGATACAGTTACATGTCTCCAAGATTCGGAAGATGTTAAAGGCAGCAGAGGAAAATTAAAGAAATATCGCTTGCTGTAGAATCATCAGATTCCACAACAGCTGAAAAAGCGTGTCTAACAGGTTCATCAGAAATACTGTCAAAGTTAGGTTCTAACTCAGCAGGGCGCTCCACATACAATTTTAACATATTAATGTGAAATGTTTTGATTTTCCCCCTTATGTCAATGGCATAATCTACATCATTTTTCTTCTCATTCACTTTAAAAATGCCCTGCCAGGAAATTAGCAGTTTATTTTCGTTGGTCGTAAGAAGTAATCATACTTGTTCTCCTGGTAAGAACAAGCGTAATTTTCGAGATTGGTTGCAGCGCAATCGCAACCTGTGCGAAGCATTGCGTACCATACTTGATGCATAAGTACATGCATCCACAAGGCGTTGCCTGATATCAATGACCAGTTCATAGCTGGTGCGGACAATATTATCCTCCACTGATCCCAACAACAAATCCTTGAGTATGTGCATAGGACCTCTAGGGTTGGCACCAAATACCAACTAAAATGGCGCAAAGCCAATGCTCTCATGTGGCACTTCTCTGTAAGCAAATAAGACCGCTGGCAACATTCGGTCCCAGTCACGAGGACATGTCTCGGTGACTTTGCCTAACAACTGCTTCAACGAGCCATTGAAACGCTAGCAAACGCCATTGCTTTCCGGATGGTATGGGCTAGTGAAAGAAGGCTTAATTGCTAACATGTTCTCAATATCTTTCATCATCTGAGACATAAATTGAGTACCCCGATCTGATAAGATTTCCTCAGGAAATCCTATGCGGCAAAAAATAACAAATAAAGCATCAGCGACCACTGCTGATGTGATAGTCTTCAATGGTATGGCCTCCGACCAACGTGTACATAAGTCTATACACGTTAGGATATATCGATATCCTCTATTGGACATGAATGACATAGGAACAACTATGTCAACCGCATGCTTAGTGAAAGGCCTTAATGGCACATCAGTGACTTGTAAGGGTGCAGCATGGTGCTTGCCCCTACGTGCTACCTTTTGACAAGTTGTACATGACCTGCAGTATAGCTTTACGTCTTTGTTAACACAGGGCCAATAAAAATTCGAGGTGACACGAAACAGAGTACGCTTAATCCCCATATGACCAGCTAAAAGCGAGTCATGGGCAGTATTCAATATAATAGGTCTAAAACTCTTTGGAATAACTACCTGTCTCCTGACTGAAACATAGTTGTCAAAGCATCTAGTCAGTACTGAGTTTTTAATTTCGAACCAGTAACGTGACGTTTTTGTCTTTTTGACATGTTTGCTCTCTGCTAGAGCAAACAATGGTTGCAAAGCAACATATTCGTGCTGTTTGGCCGCGAACGGTTGGGGGAAACATTATGAACATTCTGAAGAGATGCTCTCTCACTAAATGGTATAGCTGGCTCTGCCTTGAATTCAGCGGCATGCTGGGCCCTAGTGACCACAGCGTTAGCCAACACTGGGTGAGATTCAACCCATTTATGTATCTCCTCTGGAGAGCAATCCTTAATACCTGGTATATTACCAAGGATAACGTCTGATACTGGTTAGTCAAGGACACATGCCCTTACCTTACCTGTAAAGAAAGGTGTGGCAATATCTGTTTCTGCCACTGGGTAACACTCTATACTCCCTCCAAATGTTATGCACTTCACTGTTTTACCAGTGAAGGCAGATTCATATATTAACGATCTACGGACTCCGACAGTGGTACACCCGGAATCACGAAGGACACTTACAGGCCTGTTATACAGGAAACCAGTATATAACGCGAGGCGTTCCACGTTCTTACAAGATGACATAGCGGGTATAGCAATCTGGGCTGTGAACCAGGTTGGAATAAAGATTTGCACCCATAACAATTTTCATCACTAAGTGAGTTAACAACACATGCATTGGCATGGTCGGCTCCCTTCTCATCATTCTTTTTTGAAGTTACACATGCATTACCCTTATCATGGTTGCTATTGTCATGATGCAAACAGTGTTGGTTGGTACTGTTTCCATAGTAGTTCTTATAAGGTCTATTACTAGCACATGATCAACATCTGCCATTATTCCTATTACCACTGTAGGGTGCGTTGTCTTGTGTGGGTCTATGATCCATCCGTTTGTGATGCATTTCATCACCATGGCTAGAATTGTACCGCCACTGACCTTGGTTTGAATAACCATAGTTTCATCTCTGTGAGAAGTTAGATGGTGACCTCTGCCTTGGGAAGATATATTTTCCACGGAAGATGAATCTATAGCTTTGCCTTACTCTGCAGTCCACACTCTGTGAACGAGGTCTCTGAACACTATCTCTATTGCCATGACGAGCCACACATACTGGGAGTGCGTCCTTTATAGTTGGTTTGTGAACTTCTTTATCATGGTGAGCTGTCATATATTGTCGCCCAAGAATCTCCATTGCCTCAAGGTATTTCTGATTTGTTTCTTAAAAAAATTATTCAAGATCGGTGCTACATGCCGACAACGCCTTGTCACGTAACATTAGATCAAGTAAGCCAGTGAAGGACTTATCAATACGGGACAACTCTATCCATCTTTTAGAGTATAATTTAATGAATGAGATAAACTCTCCAAAGTCAGCTTTCCTGCTTGGCAGAGAGGAATGCCATTTATCAAGAAATCCCGCATCAGTAAATTGAAATTTACGTAGCAATGTCTCCTTGACAACATCATAGTCTTCTCTTCTACTGCTGTCCAAAGCAAAATAAGTGTGTAGGGCGTCCGCTGTTAAGAAATCGCATAACGTAGAACTCCATTGACCCTTGGGGATCTTCAAAACACTGACCTTGCGTTCAAATTGTTGTAGGAAGCTGTCTATGCAGTACCTTTGCTGGTCGAAATTTGGCAATCGTATTCGGTTTGTTGTCACAGGTGGACTAGAAGATGTCTTTGGAGCGTCCAACTCCACTTTCCTTAAGGCGACAGCAACATCTACATCTTTCTGAACACGCAATTTCTTTATCTCCAACTTAGTTTCTTTCTGTGCAGTTGCAGCAGCTAATCTTAGTTTCTCTTTTTCAATTGCTTTATCTTTCTCCAATTCTCGCTCTCTTTCTAAGGTCACTAATTTTCCAGTTCAGCTTCAATCTTTAATTTTTATTTTTCCGCGTCTATCTTTAATTTTTATTGTTCAGCGACTATCTTTAAATTTTCTTGTTCAGCGTCTATCTTTAATTTTTCCAGCGCAAGAGCTTGTGCAAGATCTTTTACTTTATCTTCCATCTTTATTCGCTCCAATTCTTGTGCCTTTTTGTTTTCGTCATGTTCTAACTGAAGAAGTTTCAATTCATGTTCATTCTCTCTTTCTATGCGTACATTGTAACTGTCGAATTGTGTGGTAGCAAAGGCCTCTAATTCCGCTCCAGGTTTATTAAATTTAATCCCGATTTCTAAGAAGTCCTGCAACGAAGACATGATTTTCTCCAAGAAACCACTTTCTGTTCAAAATATGGGAATATTTGTAATGATGAACAATACAATGTTCAATACATATGTAAGTCCTACAAAAGCACCAAGGACATGATCAAAATGTGTTAAATTATGGTGATATTATTAACGAATACTTCAACACTCAATACATGTTATTTAAAAAAAATACACAAATATTTGTCATGCATATCAATGGGTCCAGACAAAGGCACAATGAAAAAATGAGGGCAATGTGTCTATGACAATGATGATATATTTCAAAATACAACACACACAAAAACCAATTAAAATCGACTAAAATAAGACAACAAAAACAATATTCTATAGTAAAATGTACACAAATAATAACTACTACACACTACAATAATTCACAACTAAAACCAAACAACCGTCACATTAACAACGAAAGAGAAGAATGTATAGAAAGCACTATTACAACAACTGACAATATGTGACATATATACGAAGCAATAACAACACGTGATACCTAACACCACAGCTAAACAAAAATGAAAGGTTCGCGATGCAAATAATGACTATCAATACTTGAATGTATGCGTCGAAGCGCTCAAATTCCCTAAATGCAAACCTCACATAAACCTATAGAAGATCACCTTTCATCATACTTCCGAAGATGGATGAGAAAAATGGTACCTAAAAAAATGGCAACACTGAACATACAGAATAGAAACAGAAAAAAAAATAGCGAAGATGGAGCACGCTATGAAAGCACAAGATGCTATAAACTGGGTTATCACAATCCAGAAGCTTTGAAAATAAAACTAAACATATCTTAAATGCAGAAAAAAACGTTTCGGTCTGAACAAAGCGAAGCGTTTGTTTACAATAGTCACATGACCGAGCAAGGCAACACTGAGCCAAAAATAGAAATTATAAAGTTTTGTAAACGTGTGTGATAATACGTCGTATGGTCGAATTGTTGTATTTAATCTTCAATAATAAGGTCCATAAAGTTTTTTTTTTAGAATTTATAAATGTTAGTACATCATATTGGTCCTTCCAAGCCTTCACTGATGTTTGAAAAAATCGGCAAATCGTTTAGTCTTTAAAATATTCCGTAGGCAGAAATAAATACAAGCGTGTTTCTTGACCCAAATTCCTGCTGACGTCAAAGGTCAAGGGGAGTGCGTCAAAAGTTTCGTTTGCAAGAAAGTTATTTGCCCGGTGGCTAGTTTGTATCAGTGTTTGCAAAAAAGGTTCGTTTGCAAAAAAGGTTCGTTTGCAAGAAGGTTCGTTTGTAAGAAGGTTCGTTTGCACGAATAAAAAGTTATTTTTATAAAGCACAGTTCGTCAAAATAGCTTAAAACGCGTTGCCTTAAAAGTGCATCTGGAAGCATGTCTAATGTTCTGTCATATTATCGTTCAATTGATGCAAATGCACTATGGATAAACGTGTTGCACATAATTAATTGTCGTCATAAAAATTTGCAAGGCACACAACTTGGCTTCCCATTTGTTGTGGGTTTATTTCGCGCTTATTTTTGCTTGTAGCTTTTGCACGAGTGTTTTGTAAGTACCCAATATTCATGTGAAGTTAATGTCCAGGGTTCTTTCTTTACGTGCCTTGCAGACAAACATTAATTTACTTTTGTGCACACATCTCTTTCTCCAACGAAAGTAATAACTGCTGAGTGACGGGTTATAACTTTAATAAACATGACGAACTTCACAATAGACCAACTGATGTGGTCAGGCAATTAGAACACACTCAAGATTAATAATAATAATAGTCACTCATATGTATGAAAAATTCCGTTCAATAGTGAAATATGAAAAACAGTTGTATACTTCAATCTACTGCCTATTGTATCTTCTTCTTCTTTGATCCATAACCGCCAACCGCCAAAGCAGTCAGCGGCCATCACGCCTGGTGGCGTCTTGTAGGGCAGCAACAAATTGATTCCACTTTGCTCGGTCAACGGCCTTCCTTCGTACAGTGCCCCAACTGTGGTTCATTCTTTGCATCTCAGCTTCCACAGTTCTCCGCCAAGTTGTTTCGCTTTCCCTCGGGGGTCCATAGCATAGCTGTTCTTGTGATGGTATCAGGGTCCTTTCTGAGGACGTGGCCAACCCAACTCCAGCGTCTGCCAGCTATGATGGTGTGCATGTCCTCCTGGTTACTCCGAATAAGTAGTTCTTGGTTGATGATGGTGTTTGGCCAAAAGATTCAGAGAATTTTCCTTAGGCAGATTGTGTGGAAGGAGGACAGTTTCGACATTTCGTTCTCTGTTACTCTCCAACATTCCGCACCATAGAGAAGCACAGAAAGTACACAGCTCTCATACAGTCTTAATTTGGTGTTTGTGCTGTACTGGGAAGACTTCCAAACGTTGTTGAGAACAGCGAAGGCTGTTCTCGCTTTATTCATTCTGTTGTTAATGTCCTTGCTTGTTCCGCCGTCAGGTGTTACTATGCATCCTAGGTAAGTAAATGTGTCTGTCTGTTCTAACTTCTGGTTCCTTACTGTTATTGGCTCAGGATTGCCCACATTTAGTGTCATGACCTCTGTCTTCGTCAGATTGATGTTCAGGCCAACCTGCTGGCCATACTTATTCAGTCTGTCGGTTTTGTCTTATATGTGTTGATGTTAATGCGCGAGCAGTGCAATGTCATCTGCATATTCCAGGTCTTCCAGTGTAGAAAACGTTGTCCATCTAATTCCTCTTGGACTGCCCTCTGTTGTCTGGCGCATCACCCAATCTATGGCTGTCAAAAATAATGTTGTTGATAAGGGGCATCCCTGTCGTACTCCTGTCTTCACCTCAAAAGTTATAATGCTCAATCCAACACTGCACGTAAAGTTAGAATAGAGGCTTTTTATGATGGAAACAATGCGGCTGGGAATTCCATAAGCCCTCAGAATCTTAAATAGGCTGCCCCTGTGTTTGCTGTCGAAAGCCTTTTCAAAATCAACAAAGTTAATGTACAGCTGTCTCTGCCATTCTGAGTACTGCTCTATAATGTTCCTGAGGGTAAATATATGATCTGCACATCTTCTGTTCTTTCTGAAGCCCGCTTGTTCTTTCTTCAGTTTATGGTCAACTGCTTTTGAAATTCTCTGGATGACTATCCTGCCTAGTATTTTGCTGGGAACTGAGAGGAGGGTAATTCCTCTCCAGTTGTTGCAGTCTGCAAGGTCGCCCTTCTTGGGCAATTTGACAATTATTCCTTTACTCCACTCTGTTGGTGTTGTCTCAGTTTCCCAGACTTGTGCAAATAGTGGTTCTAATAGTTCTGCTGCTAGTTCAGGGTCTGTCTTGAATAGCTCAGCATTTAGATTGTCGTGACCAGGCGCTTTTCCATTTTTTAGCCCATTGATAGCTGTGATGATTTCTTCTTTTCGTGGAATGTCTGTGTTTACGTCTAAGTCACTTTCAGACTCAGGAACAGTCAGCTGAGTCTCTGGTGGTTCCTTATTCAGTATTTCTCTGAAGTGCTCTGCCCATCTTGTTTCCTGCCCCTGTGCTGTGGTGATGAGATTTCCTTGCTTGTCTCTTACTAATGTTATGTTGTTTGCACCTCGTTTTCCACTGATAGCTTTAGTTATTTTATAAACTGCTTTGTTCATTTCTCAGTGCTGCCTCTTCTGCCTGTCTTGCAAGGTTATCCAGAAATGTCCTTTTGTTAGAACGGGTTTGACGTTTTACTTCCTTGTCCAGCTGACTGTACTGTTCACTATATATTGCCTTTAACCTGGGAAACTTAGCTTCTGTTTTCTTTCTTTTCATTTCCTTTCTCTTCGCTATAGTGTTTAGTGTTTCTGGTGTTATCCAGTCTTGGCTCTTTCTTTCCTGGAATCCCAAGCATGACTTGCTGCTTTCCTTGTATATTGTTGAGAGGGTGTTAAATTTCTGGTCGACATCGTCGGTCTCTGTTCTTTCCTGGCTTTTGGTAATCTGATATCGTTTCTTCACGTCGACCACGAACGCTTTTCTGGTGAGGTGGTCCTTGTCAGAATATCATATAATATACACAGATACAGCACCAGACTACTTGTGCTGAGTGTACAAACTCGCTAATGGTACTATGGCTTTAAGGCACACTCACACTATACTCCTAGCTCGCTGTCTCAAAGGTACGACCACAGTACACAGTAGCTGACATGAGTAATACAATAAAACCTAAATCAGGTATGATCCCTTTAATAGATAATGTGCACACACAGTAGCCATACACGGCTAGCACTACACACGAAATGCAATACACACTGTAATGGAAATGCCAAATTACTTGCCATAATCAACAGCTTAACATAATAGCAAAATAGTCACCGACATACTCTACCCAGCGACCACACAACGACTATCGCTCACAGGCTAAGTCCAATATCGAGGCAAAGCAATACATAGTTGCAAGATTCTACGTAAATATTATCCAGGAAAAAAACCCTAGAACTTACATCGACATTCTAGTAATAAACCAATAATCCTGCACATCTGAAACGATCGGCAAGCAATGAACAAGAATGGCCTTCATGTAATCCCAGCAAAACTGCTGACAAAAGAAACAAACGTCCGCACGGGACGGCTGACATCTCGTAGAATGAATTGCGCCAAAAGTTTAATATCCTCTTCCGTTTTTGGCTCAACTGACCAAACCGGTGTTTTAAAATGAGTATTAATGTTGTCACTCTTACAGCGTGACCAACTCAAAATTTCAGCGAATGTCTATACTGTGACATCCATCCCCCCCCCTAAGAAAGAAAACGAAGTTTTCTTCAACCGGAGTATGGACGAACAGAATGCCAAGGCGGCACCTCCTCATCTACTTAGAGAATGCCAAAGTTGTCCACCACGATAGTCGTTCATGCCTTCTCACACAATGAACTAAATACAAGCAAACATGAACAAACATCCCACGTACAGGCAGTCGTGAAAAATAACCACGACTGTCCTAACCTGGTCTCTCACACACAATGCATCTTATGTTTTAGTAATACCACTGCAAACATCAATAATAAGGCATCATGTCATCGTATAAACCAGCGGTTCCCAACCTGTGGTACGCGTACCCCTGGGGGTACGCGACAGGACGTTCAGGGGTACGCGAAAAAAATTGAGTAATGGCGGAAAAAAGATACATATGTCAACAGTGTAAAAGACAAGTCAAAAGTTGTGAAATTAATTCAACACTATACTATACAACATGAACTGTGTGAGACAATCTCCGCCGTTTTTCTTGCGCGCCACTGGCGGGCTGTCTGCTTGGACTGGCGTGTGTGAAAATCTATGGCGTTTCGTATGACCACAATTCAATATTTTTACACAATAGTCTTCATTATGATGACTATGGGATTATAGTTGTGCCGTTGAGTATTTCATCAAAAATATGACTTGTTTGATCATCCACACTATCTATGAACGTCTAATGTCCCGGAAGTAATAGTGTCGATTCTTGACCCAAATTTTCCAAACGTGAGACAGTGAGACAGTGTTTCTATATACAGTAGTTTTTGTCATTGTTTTAACTTAACCTAAAGTGATTAATTGTTCAATTCGTGTATTATCAGATATGGATCAGTGGTTGAAAACCGGCACAGTAAAAAAGCTGAAACATAATGTGGAATGTGATCAATCGCCAAGTACTTCTCAGGACACGCCTAAGACTTTGGTGCAGGATAGTGAAAGGACACGATCTTCAGTTTCACATAGAGCTAAAAAGAGAAAATACAGTGACGAATACATGAAGCATGGGTTTTTGTTTATAGGAGATGAGGACTGTGCTAAGCCCCACTGTGTAGTGTGTCGGGAAGTATTATCCAATGGTAGCATGAAACCTTCGTTACTCTTGCGGCATTTATAAACAAAACACCCCAGTTATGAAAACAAGGAACGCAATTTTTTTCAGCGCCTATTGAAACAACAGAATGTGACATCGTACTTGTCGTCAGCTAACAAAGATAACGAAAATGCGGTTGAAGCCTCCTACCGTATTAGTTATCGTATTGCTAAATGTGGTAAAAACCATACTATAGCTGAGAATTTAATTTCTCCTTGTATAAAAGATGCCGTTCTGTGCATGCTCAGAGAGGAACATGTTCGCAAAATGAACGCTATCCCTCTTTCGAACAATACAATTTCTCGAAGAATGCAGGATATGTCTGACGATGTTGAAGCGACAATAATAAGTAGAATTAAAAATTGTAAATTCTTTGCTATTCAAGTTGACGAAAGCACAGATATTGCTAATTTCGCTGTTTTGTTTGTTATTGTGAGGTATTTGAAAAGCAATGAAATTGAAGAAAACATTTTGCTTTGTCATCCTCTGTCAGGGCTTACAAGAGGTGATGATATATTTCATGCTATTGATTCTTATTTCAAAGAAAAGGACATTAATTGGTCTAATTGTTGTGGACTATGCACTGACGGAGCAAAGTCTATGTCAGGTTGCTACTCCGGTCTTCGCGCTCGTGTCACGAAGGTAGCCCCCAATATAACATGGAGCCACTGCTGCATCCACAGGCAAAGCCTTGCATCTAACCGCCTCCCTGGTGAATTAAAAGTCGTTCTTGATGAAGCTGTCAAAGTGGTTAATTTTATAAACTCAAAGTCCACAAACTCGAGGCTTTTCAAAGCACTGTGTGAAGAGATGAATAGTCTTCATTCTACCCTGCTCCTTCATACACAAGTAAGGTGGCTCTCTCGTGGTAAAGTCCTTACCCGGCTGTTCGAACTTAGACATGAAGTCCAACTTTTCTTTGAAGACCATCCTTTCCAACTTACTTCAAAGTTACACGACTGTGATTGGCTTTAGAGTCTTGCATACTTATCGGATATTTTCCTACAAATAAACAAACTAAATTTGGCACTTCAGAATAGCTCGGTAACGATCTTCAATGTTTCAGACAAAATTGAATCTATGACTAAAAAATTAGATTTTTGAAGGTCGTGTATTGAAAAAGGCCAGCCTGAGGTATTTGAAACTCTGCACAATTTCCTATCTGAGGACGAACTGCACCTCTCCCAGGAAATGAGCGAGAAAATAATTGAACACTTGAAAGGGCTAAAATCATCTTTCGAGAAGTACTTTCCGAAACCTGGAAAAGATAACTACTGGATTGTAAATCCCTTTGAAGAAGAATATTTCCAAGCAGCCACATGATCAATCAACAAAAAAGAGATTGAACTTTCGACTGATACTACTTTAATAGCTGAATTCAAAGGAAAATTCCTTATTAACTTTTGGGGAGACATCAGCAGAGAATATGAACAGCTGACCGACAAGGCGCTTAAGTTTCTGTTGCCATTTACAAATACTGAGCTGGTGGAGAGGGCTTTCTCTTCTTATACCTTTATAAAAAATAAATACCGTAGTAAACTGAATGCAGGTCCAGAATTGAGACTGTATCTTACATCACTTGAACCTGATTTAAAAAAACTATGTGCCTCAAAACAAGCTCAAGGATCGCACTGAACATTTGTCATGGTCACGTGACAAGTGTGTTATAAAAAGTGATTTCGACTTTGAACAATAACAACGTTTTTATTATTATTAATAAATTAAATGTGTTAATTTTTATTGTAACTTCTGATTTTTTAAATGTAAAAATTATATGCACTGTTTGTTCACCTGTTTATTACATTGTTTTTTAATCCCGTGGTTGGCCCCTTTATTTCTGGTTATAATCTATAAATTTTGAATAACAGCAACTATATTAATTTCAAATATTTTTGCTAATATTAGGGGTACAATTTATAGAAATGGGCTGCCAAGGGGTACGCAAGTGAAAAAAGGTTGGGAACCTATACTATAAACAATCCTTTTCCCACACAATATAGATATAGGTATCTGGTAACCTGATTCATACATAACTTCGTACATATTGCCTTCATGGCATCATAACATATAAATCATATGCCATAATACATCTTCATAAACATCAACTGTAATGAATACTCTCTTCAGATGTTCCTGTCCCCCACCAACCTCATAACCTGGACCGGACATCTGCTACAATGTTATGTACCCCCTGAATTGGCAAAGTATCAACATGACCCTTAAATATTACGAGACCATCATATTCCAAAGGTCTCTGATAACTGCACGCCAGGCCTGCCTAAAGTGCACCTGCCTACAATGTGCCTGCCTACAGCGCACCTGCCTACAGCATGCTTGCCCACAGCGTACCTGCCTACAGCGTTCCTGCCCACAGCGCACCTGACTACAGCGTGCCTGAATGGCATCATGCCGCATTAATACAAAATACGACATAGCATAATACATCATAACTATGCATTGTACAGCATTTCCTAACTTGTAAAAGTCTACAAAATACACATATTCATATCAACATCGAACTGGGGGCGTGGGTCAGAGCCACTGAGGTTCGGTTCGTATTAACCGAAACATCTTACTGATCACGAACCCGAAATCTAACCCTAGCTATTTCTGGACTATTAGCAGATGGTTTTGAAGCAACGACAAATGCTTATGCCTAACTGCATCACGCGCACCCCAACTGTTCTCAAACGTCACTCGTGCTATTTTGGTCTTGTCGCGCAACGACAATACCTCGACAAATCTAACCGGCGCGACCTCATCAAACACTCGCCGGAGTGTGCGCCAACTAGCACTCAGGGGCACATTACGCACCCAAACTGTGTGATCACTAGCTATCGGAATCTTGTATACTTCTCTTAATCATGTCATTTGGTACTTGCCGCGAATCACGTCTACGATGTATCTTCTGGTCATCCCCCTTGGGAGTTTGGTGATGCTGAGCCTCTGCTCCAGCCACACCCACGACACTATGCACTCCGCGGACATTGCCGACGATTGAATCGGCAATCGGATCCTCAAGGACCAACGCGTTCACTCTACCCGAGAGGAACGGAGTGTCCACATTAATACTCGCCTGGGGGTAAGACTCCACTTTGCCCCCGAACGGGGTGCACTTTACAGTTTTGCCTGTAAGGCAGGAGTCGTCGAAACACGATCGACGCACACCAATTGTGGTGCAACCAGTGTCCCGCAACACCCGGACTGGTCTATTCTCCACCTTGCCTTCGTGGAGGATCACCTTGCCAGTCTCATGGACTGCCGCATGCCCGCATTGAAGCACTACCCTCTCGTTCGCGTGAAACAGAGGGCGACACACGGCACAGTCCTCACTATTAATTGTGTCCAACACAAACGCGGAATTCGCGTGTTCAATCGGGGTGGGACACCTATCTGCACAATGATTATGGCCACCATAAAAGGAACACATGCGCTCCTTCTTCTTCTCATCGCGTGCACCTTTGCTGGAGCCTTTCGATGACGAAGACCCCGCATCCGAGTCGGAAGATCGACTCTCTGAGGAACCACTCCTCTGCTTGGTATGTTTTGCTTTATACCAAAACCGGTCTTCGTCTCGAGAGTCCTCGAAGCGTACCTGCTTTCGCGTTTGGCGCTCCCCTCTATCGCTATAACTATCATATTGTCGGCTCTGCCACCTCGGCCGACCATTCCTATGAGAACGGAAATTCCCATAGCTACCTCTACGCGGCTGGTAGGGACTGGAGGGCCTCTCATACTTCTGTTCTTGGCCTCTGTCTGACTGATTTCGCCAAGACTGGCGCTGAACTTTGCCGACACTGGCAACTAAGTCTTCTGACAGACCCGACTTCTGAATGGGTTTGCCCGGATGGGCCAGGACATAATGGTGCCCCAATTGGTCCATGGACTCAATGTCCTTTGGTTGACGTTCCTGGACAAACGCCACAAACTCACTGGAAAACGAGGACAAAACATTGTCCCGTAGCACCAAGTCTAGCAAGCCATTAAAGTCCTTTGTTATCCCCTCCATATCGATCCATCTATTCAGCAGAAGTTTGATCTTCGAGATAAAATCCTCGAAGTCTTGGTCTGCGCTTGGCATTGCGTTTTTAAAACGCGTCCGGTAGCCGTCAGCAGTCAGATGGAACTTCCGGAGCAACCTTTCCTTAACTTTGTCGTAATCGGCCCTTTCCTCTAAAGGGAGGCTATACAAAGTTTCCATCGCAGGCCCAACTAGCAGGGTCGATAACAGAGATGGCCATTTATCTCTGTCAGCCTTATAGGCCACACATTCTGCCTCACATCTTTCAAGGAAGAAATCTAAACTGTCAATTTTATCATTAAAATTTGGCAGACGCAGTCTAAACGGACGATGAGCCCCTCCAGGAGTAGAGTTCTGACCACTCGCACCCACTTCCAATTTCTTCAATTGTATTTCCTTATCCATCATCTTCTCTTCCAGAGCTATTCTCATTCTCTCCTTCTCTAACTCTAACTCTCTATCTATCGTCTTTTCTTGCAATTCTCGCTCTATCCTCTTTTCTTTTAATTCTCTATCTTCTCTCAATTTCTTTTCTTGTAACTCTTTATCTTTTTTCATCTTCTTTTCTTGTAACTCTTTATCTTCTTTCATCTTCTTTTCTTGTAACTCTTTATCTTCTTTCATCTTCTTTTCTTGTAACTCTTTATCTTCTTTCATCTTCCTTTCTTGTAACTCTTTATCTACTTTCATCTTCCTTTCTTGCAATTCGAACTCTCTGTTTCCACTCGTTTTCTTCTTTCATTTTCCTTTCTTGTAACTCAAATTCTTTCCTTTTCAGCTCTAGCTCTTCAGCTCGAGCATCTCTTAGAGAATTCTGTTTCTCAATCCTTTCCTTCTCTCTCTTCGCTTCCTTCTCTTTCTTTTCCTTCTCCAGAGCTTTTTGATTTTCAACTGAATAAAATTCAGCTTTGACATAGTCATTTAGTTCTTTGCCAGTGTACCCACATTCTTTCCCAATCTGAATGAAAGCCTGTAGGTCCATGGTGTACACTCAGAATGCTCACTATAATCTCTGGCTATAGATTTTGCTATACAACTACTCAGTCGTATATATTTCACTTATATCACCAGATAAGTCTCTGGTTACAAAATATGCAGTAATAATAGTAAATATTGATATCACTACTCCAATATATACACACACACACACATATATATATATATATATATATATATATATATATATATATATATATATATATATGTCTGTACGTATATAACACCTCACCTCTCACTGTATACACATCATTAACCTTTATCTCTTATAGTATAAAGTTTTACTTTGCCACTTGGCTACTGTCTCATCACTTTGAAAAATTTGGTCTTTCTGACCACTTAGTCTCTGAGATACAATCAACCAAACTTACAATTGTCGACAATTGTATAATAACAACTACTGAAACTTTCTGATGCTATGACACCACTATACCAACTTAATCACAAATCAGGTTTTACTTCAAAGTATGTTACTGGCACCACACTGGTGCTATACTCAGATAATACTTCCCTTACTACTAATCTCAATAATCTATATTATGCAAGTACTACGTATGGCAAAATGAGCACTACACCGATGAAATAAACACATACATCACATTACGAAAACAAAATTACAGTCACGAGGAACAAGATGATAGACCAAGAAGAGAAGAGGTAGATTAATATATACAATGCGTGACTGCGAACGAACGAAAACAAGGAATACCTGTAAACGTATTTACAAGATAGCAAGATGAAACAAGAGAAAACACAACAAAAGAAGTACCGAATGTACAAAACAATATAAATACACACTACACGAATACACCTAACACCAACAGGGCTTGGATTGTTAAGCAGGGCAGTCGCAGGAAATCCCGTCTGCCAGACTCCACCACAAAACAAACACAGCCACACCCTTAAAAAATCGGTCTAATCCAATCTTTTCCACGAGAGGCCAAGAATGGATTAGGCTCACCACCTTTCCTACCTTGAACACAAAAATACACTATAACACCAAAGACTCCACGAAAACCACACTCCACAATGAGGTGCTGGAAGCTATCTCTACCACCAAGCACTATCTTCACTCCAGTGAAAATCAACTAAGTAAGCTATCAGTACAATTATACTATAATATCTCAAAATATATAATCTAAATATTTCCAAACTACTAAGAAAACAGAGCAAGATCAGATACAACTAACACTCAACATACACACAAACTAAGTCATACTTGTACAATAAGGGAAAGACAAAACAAAAGGAAAGAAAATAATAACAAACTAAGAAGCAAATAAAGAAACAGCACTAACTACTTAACAGGTCAAAGTATATGATAGCTAGTAACAGTAAGGAAGACAGCCAAGAAAATTAAATTCTCCGAAAAAAACCCAGAAAATGTCAATATAATACATAATACACAATCAGACAAACAATAACTTATCTGAAGCTCCAACGGCGATTGAGTACGGAGAATCTTCAGCACTGACGATGAATGATGATCACAGAACAAATCAGACTCCACAATAAAACACGTATAATCACAAAAGAATCTCATTCCAGGAATAACTTCACTGACAGTCTGAGTGTCACCAACTCGCTACAGAGTTCCTTGTCACGGTATAATACTGTCTCACGCAATGACCGCACTATACTCTCCGGTGCTCACACAGCACTGTCCATAATGTACACGGAAATGTCTACATCTTCAAAGTTCAGCTGCACAGCTACTAATAACAGTCTACCCGTCAGATATACGTATAAGTTCCTTGGCACTGTCACATGTGTACCACACGACAAGTCTATAAGAACGTTAGATACTCTAAGGATCCCTGCAGTCTGTAAGGTAACATCCACTGGACCCCGGCAAGTCGGCAGGACACACTGCACAAAGGAATTCGCCCCTGGTCAAGCACTTCTGCGTAGTGAGGCAACGTCACTGGTATCGGCTTTCACCCCTGGTTGGGCACGTCTGAGTAAGAAGGTCACGTCAGAGACGTTGACTTTCACCCCTGGGTGGGCACATCTGAGTAGCAATTTCAAGACCAGAAGTCCCACACGATAACCATAGGTACCAACCACACTAACAACCTCCTATCGACTATAAACTCCTACCAATCATCTCCTACCACCCTATACCGAGGTTGACCAAGCTATCTCCCATCGGACGTTCCACCCGCCGTCTGAACCAAACTAGCTAGATGGTACCCACACCCCAAGCTCTGCTGCTACACCTGTATCACTGCCACCAACCACCAAAAGGACTCAGAGACACGTCAAAATAACCCGTCTGACGCACACTGTAACATCAGCCTAACACTTTAACAATTGTACACAGACTTGCAACACTACCAGAGTAAACACTTGAAACTTAACCATACACTATTTCACCGGCAATAGACTGAAAACATACAGAAAAATAGCCATTCCAACTGTGATGCTAAAAGTAGGTCAGCGCCCGTAGTCTAGGTAAGGTCACACGACCGTAAGCAATACCGAAACAGACTGACACACACACTAGCCTTTCACTGGACGGACAAAAACAACTCACTCCCGTGGTTGACGAAAAATCTGAAGGCGCCAATACAGTGGCCTACCGCCTTCTAGACTACTGTGTGCACCAATAATGACCTGATTAACACAAATGCAGGCTCTAAGGCTTTACTATGAACTAATATCGAATCAATACGCCAGCTAGCTGGGAAATAAATATTAACTCACACAGGCTCCACGGCCTTAACAAGACGAGTCACCCCAGATGTCAGAATATCATATAATATACACAGATACAGCACCAGACTACGTGTGCTGAGTGTACAAACTCTCTAATGGTACTATGGGTTTAAGGCACACTCACACTAGACTCCTAGCTCGCTGTCTCAAAGGTACGACCACAGTACACAGTAGCTGACATGAGTAATACAATAACACCTAAATCAGGTATGATCCCTTTAATAGATAATGTGCACACACAGTAGCCATACACGGCTAGCAATACACACGAAATGCTATACACACTGTAATGGAAATGCCAAATTACTTGCCATAATCAACAGCTTAACATAATAGCAAAATAGTCACCGACATACTCTACCCAGCGACCACACAACGACTATCGCTCACAGGCTAAGTCCAATATCGAGGCAAAGCAATACATAATTGCAAGATTCTACGTAAATACTATCCAGGAAAAAACCCCTAGAACTTACATCGACATTCTAGTAATAAACCAATAATCCTGCACATCTGAAACGATCGGCAAGCAATGAACAAGAATGGCCTTCATGTAATCCCAGCAAAACTGCTGACAAAAGAAACAAACGTCCGCACGGGACGGCTGACATCTCGTAGAATGAATTGCGCCAAAAGTTTAATGTCCTCTTCCATTTTTGGCTCAACTGACCAAACCAGTTATTTAAAATGAGTATCAATGTTGTCACTCTTACAGCGTGACCAACTCAAAATTTCGGCGAATGTCTATACTGTGACAGTCCTTAAGTTTCGTGATGTTATATCTTTTCTGTTTGACTGCAACTGGTCCAGCAGCTCTGAGTTTCACCTTCAGTCTTGCTACTACTAGGTGATGATCACTTCCCACACCTGCGTCCTCTTCTTACTTTCACGTCTTGTAGTGCATGTCTCCATCTGCCACTTATCATTATGTGATCTATCTGGTTTTTGTCTCGTCTATTTGGTGATTCCCATGTTAACTTGTGCACTTCTTTGTGTTGAAAAAGTGTTCCTCCAATGACCAGGTTGTTAATACTGCAGAAGCTTATTAATTTGTCCCCATTCTCATTTACTGTTTCACTGCCGCATTTCCCCATTACTCTTTCGTTATAACTATTTGTTGCGCACATATTCTTTGGTGACGCACGGATTACGCATACATATGTAAAATGTATTTATTTGTCTGATAAAAATATATTTATCTTTGAATGCACGTTTTTCGGTCTAAAGTGACAGAACTCAGATTAGGCGATGGGTGTTCATTCTGTAGGTTATCGCTCCTTGTATCGTTCCTGAAAATTGAACTCAGCGGAGGAATCTAGACTTACTTTAATCTATTCTGTGTTTGGTTAGGAATAGATTGTTCTTGCTTCAGAAGGTCTATGGCCCGAATCTATGTGTAGTTCTTGTCTATGTAGGACGAGTATGTCTTATATCTTGATATCTTAGTATGTTTAAGTGGAACTATTTTTCTTGTACTGTACTTTAGGGGTCAGGTGCTTTTCGGTGGATGAAGATACGTTAGAGAGTTCTTCGGTGATGTAGAAGCCTATGGCGGGAAGTCATGTCTTAGACCTGCCCAAAGTTTGTGATCTCTTCAATTTATCATGGGGACGAAGATAGTTTCTTCCAGGATTGTTTAGTCTATGAGTTCCCCAGTGGTGATTCAATAACGCCGGGAGAGCGTTTGTGCTTGCTATTGTATTCTTATGTCAAGGTAAACGTACTTTTGCTGACTTCGTTCATTCCTAGGCTTAAGATGGGCAGACGTTTACATGAATCTACCTATGTCAAAATGTCAGAACGACGTATTATCTAGCAGCACTGATTATGTTTCTATACAGCAATTATGAGGACAGATTATGCTGATGCTTGTGGAAACTTTGATATTCATGAAGTGAATCTTTATTGAAGCTTTGTCGTGCATCGTTATGGTAAGCGATGTTTACAGGACCAGGAGCCATCTTGGAATCCTACCTATTGTCAGTCATCTATCCGAGAACAGGGATGCCCCTTATTATCCGATGATGGTCAAGAGATCACACTTATGAAAGGAAAATCTATTATGGGTGATTTAACATTCGCTCAGAAGATATTTGCTGAATGCTATTTTAAAAAATCTCCGCTAGGGTGCAAGCTACACTTATGCTAAAGGAAGTTCTGTCTAGGAGTCACCGTAAACATTATTGATGAACTGACATGACTAGTCAGTAAGGCCTGATGAAGATTTGTTAAACATTATATATTAACTGACATGATCAGTCAGTAAGGCCTGATGAATATTTATATGAGATATGGAACTCTGAACGCTTGTATACTGATGTTCCATTGTGATTTTCCTCAACATGAATGCCAATTTATTATTGTACACCGTGGGTTAACAATATGCTATTGATGTCGACCTGTGCTCTTGTAATGCCCAATGGGCTGATCACCCGTTGGCTTGTCACACCGATTACGGAAACAGCGGCAGATGGATCTATTTGTTGTTGCCCTAAAGACGCCGCTAGGCGTGATGGGAAACTACAACAGAGAAAATCAATCTGCTTTTGCCCTTAAGACGCCACAAGGCGTGATGGCCTCTGACTGCTTTGTCGGTCTTTGGCTAAGGACGGAAGAAGAAGAAGAAGAAGAAGAAGAAGAAGTGCTCTTGTAACTGTACTCGTTCTGTCAAGTGTGTGCTTCAAATTAAACTGTTGAAACGTTCACAGTAGTCTGTATCATTGACTTCTGATACGTATGAGTGGGTATTTGTACTTCCAGTCAACTTTACAGAACAGTTCACACATTCGCGTATTAACAGTCACTCTACCACTCATGATCCACATTACATCCTTGTTGAGTCCTCAAGACGTTTGGAGCAAGATGACCTGTACACCTGACACTGTGCTCGGTTGTTTGAGTTGAGTATTCAGTCCCGATTCATCTTTACAACGTACACTGATAAAACACAGTATACAACATCCAAGAGTAACAGTCTTTATCAATGTGACCTCAAAAAAAGGCGACTATCACTATTGTGTGTTCCAACTTTCGCATTTAGGTCTCCTATTACTATAATAAGATCGTACCTGGGTACAGTTTCCATTTCCTTTTGTACATGTAGATAGAACTCGTCCTTGATCTCTTCATCGCTGTCATAACTTGGTGCATAGCATTGTATAATTGTGGTGTTGGTGAATCTCCCTCTCAGTCTTGCTCTTATCAGACTGTTGTTAATGGGTTTCCATTCCAGTAAAGATCTTTCCATTCCTTTCTTCAGGATAATGGCTACACCTTCGTTGTGCTGACCCTCCTCTCTACCAGAATAAAGTACTGTTTCCCCTGTAGCTGTTTTTATTCTCCCCATCCCTGTCCATCTGCTCTCGCTTATTCCCAGGATATGAAGTTTGTAATTCCTCATCTCTGCTGTGATCTGTCTCAGCTTTCCTGCCTCATTCATAGTTCTGACATTCCAAAAACCAATTCTGGTTTCGTGTTTTGCAGTCAGGGCATCCGTTTTCATGCCAATTGCGTCCTTTCGGCTTTCACCACTGTCAGTCATACGAGCCTGAGACTCCGGATGTCCGTCCCGCATCAACGTTTTTTCATTTGTTGCCGTTTCCGTAACATGTGCGATTTTTTACATAGACAGGGGTGTCGGCCCTGTGCTAAAACCCCCAACCTGAAGGACCAGGGTACCAGCTTTTGTCTGACCCCTACCCATGCAGACCAGTCCAGCTTGGTTGAACCTACCAGGAGTAAAACTTCCACTGGCATAGCTCTGGGGATTGTCAGGGTACACAAGCTGCCATACCGCTACAAGGTATAGATACCATTGATGGCAGGCCTATTGTATACATGAATATATCTTATTGGCCATACATACACACCCAATTACACGTCTCAACAGCCAAAAGGACTGTTCACTGAATGCCACCTTTTTCTCACCGCTGCTAAAACTCCCTCTCTCTTTTTGCACACGCTTCGTTAGCAATCCTTTCCCTGCCAGTCTCATCACGTGACATAGAGTGTCTAGATGACCTGGTAGCGAAGCGGTGTTATGGGCATTCAAACTAACTGCATTTTCTAACTCCCAACAAGTCTATTTCTCTTGGATAACGTGAGAAAAATGGGGATACAACTCCCGTCTCATGAAGGCATATCAGTATTTCTAAATTCATGAAAGTAAATATATAAATCTAAATGTACTTATACTGATCCTGATTTCATTGATTTGTTTTAATTAACTTTGTTGTCGTTATATCTTATTGTTGGCCAAGACGATATGCTAATGAATATTATTATTTTATATTTATATGACAGATATGCGTTGCTCACTTATGATGTTTTAACGTCACGTATCCAATATCTTTTATCCACTATTAATATTATACTGTTAAAAAAAAAGAAACGCATAGCTATCCGAGGGCGCGTTTTTATGAGTTTATAAGTAAAATTTGGTGCTAGGGTATATAAAAACCTGCCTCAAATGTTCTTTACAGTGTCAAATGCACGTGTTGACCTGAATTGCGTTCGTTTTTGTAATCGTTACAATGCAGTTGTCAATAGTGTTTATGGCGCAATTTTTGACCACCGCTCATGTTGCGCGCACGTGAAAGCAACAAAATTTGGGGTGAACACTATTCACTGACTACGCAACTGAAACCCTGTAAAAGGATAACGCTACACACAAAAAATTCAGTTCATTTTCAAGCAGATATTTATGGCGTCTCTATCGATAAATTTAAGGAACATTGCTATTGGCCGACTGCATGCAGGCGAAAGTCAAAGTCAGGTTGCCAGGCATCTAAACGAGCATTAGAGTACCATCAGTCGACTTTGGCACCGGTTCCAAGCCACTGGCTCAGTTGAAGACCGGCATCGCAGTGGACGACCCAGAGTGACAACAGCAGCGGAGGATCGCTTTATTCGGCTTCGTCACCTCAGAGACAGGTTTACAACAGCTTCCTCAACTGCCCAGTCATTGCCTGCAGGACGTCATGTGTCTGATCAAACTGTCCGGAATAGACTGCATGACGCTGGACTTTGTGCACAACGACCTCACAGAGGACCTGTCCTTACGTGCCGCCATCGCCAAAATCGACTTCTTTGGGCGAACCAGCATCGTCCCTGGGCAGCTGACAATCAATGGAGACGTGTCTGGTTTAGTGAAGAATCTTTCTTTTTGTTGCAGCGTCATGATAGACGGCGTAGGGTCTACCGTAGTCGAAATGAACGTTTTGCCCAAAATTGCGTTGATGAAGCTCCGCCGCACGGTGGTGGAGGTGCAATGGTGTGGGGAATGATCAGTTACAACGGAAGGAGTCAATTGGTGCACATTGAAGGAGGTGTAACCGTGACTGAGTATTTCACTAGGGGGCAGATGGCAGGCCTAGTTGTGTGACTCGCACCAGTCCCCTTGTATATCTTCCAAGTTTTAAGTTAGTAGTGTTTGGTACTATCCCTCTCCGCCAGAGTTGACAATTCTTGGATGAACTACTTTCCTTCTTACTTTCAACCCTTGGCTCGTTCGTACCCTTCTTTGTTGTTATTCCGTGAATGATCGTACAGTGATTTTATTATAGCGATTGATGATCAGGTATTCAACGACAATCCTTCATGGATCAACTCAAGCATTTGTTTGTTCTCTTACAAAATCCTTATTTATTTACATGTAATATAAATATATTTCAAAGATGCAGGTAATTCTTCATATAGAGCACACCTGCAGTCATATCATAGTTACCTCAAGTATACATTTTATATCTCAAAAGTATGTAGGCATTTAATCCCCTTTGTGCTTATCTCATCTCAAAGTACTTATTTAGCTTCCTCAAGCTCTATTTCATTTTGCCAAATCTGCCTCAAAACTCCTGATCAACTTTATGCAAAGTACTTCGTATCTCTATTCCTCTGGTACATCCTGGGCATTACATTGCTTCTCTTCTTTAAACTTCTCGCCCAGTACCATTTCATTTACTCATTTTTCTAACATATCGTCTTGTGATTTCTCTGCTGCGAGTCAGGAAAATGTTCATCAAGGTGCATAATAATTCATAAAAGGTCAATACTTACAGGTGATTCCCTGAATCTCTCCTGTGAATACACTCACTAGTGACATTATAAAACAAATTCTCTTAAGTAGCATTTTTCTCTGACTATGAAACTTCTTAGTTTACTCATACTGTTGTGACTAATCTTTATCACATCCTCCGAATTTCCTAGGACTAGCATCTCCTAACTTATCTATATACCTTATGAGTTTACTTTGTCACTTCTAATCTATCTGTGATAACTTCTACAGATCTTATCAAACTTATGGCAACCGCACAACATTCTTGTTTCTTCATCTTCAGAAATACACGACCGCACACTAGCGAGCCGTAAACTGTTCTGCCCTTGACTTCTAGTCAATGCTCAGCTGATCTGTCCCTGTTTACCAGCTAAAACCAATGGCGGCCTTATTTCCACTCACTGGAAAAAAATGCTTACGCTTTTACTACGTAAGCAAATTCAGTGAACTATCGTCTGTTATTTTTAGACTTCTCTCACTCTATTCCCGTGTGTATTTTTTCCTCAACTCACTAAAACCTACAAGGGACTTAATTCTACGTTATCTCCCTTTGACGTTTTAACTGAACACCATATTCTCTTCTTTAAAGCTTACTACAAAATCGTTACATGCTAATTTTCTCAACCACAATTGAGAACCCACTAAATCTGCTTAACCATAATTCAAGACTTTTGTCCACCAACCGTAATATGCGGAGTTTCCTCCCTTTTCTCAAAGCATCCCTTCACTCATTTTATCTCCCTTCAACTAAGACAAATAGTCTGTATCCAAATCCATTCATATTTCCTAAACCATTTTTCTACACTCTTTTACTTAACTAAAACCAAATCACCGTTCATATAAACCTTGCTTGAAGTACAAATAATGCTCTGGGCAAACCCAACCGTGACATACAACCCGGGGTCATACAAATGTATCCCGTAGGGACGACATTTGTGTTCTATCAACTACTAATCCATCTACCTTTAGCATACCACCATCTCTGCTCCTGTATATATACATTCTCAAAGTCTAAATATTAATATCTAAAACAAATCTCAAGGAAAAAATTAGGATACCAAGTGTAACCTTATCTCTTTACAATTGCCAAAACTTAGTTTGAGGTATATTATCAATAGTCAACCTCATCCAATACAACAAAAAAATCAACCATAACTCTATATTTATAATATTTAGGTATATACATGTTTTCGACATTGGTAACTGCCTCTGGACACAGAAGTTTGTCAGTACCTTTTTATGTCTTAAAATATCCGCCGTTAATGTCGTTGATACACTATATCGGACAGATAAACAGAATTAACCTAAGTAGTAGAGCAAAAATATGCATAAACAAATGTCCCAATGCGATAGTGAAAGACGTGTCCATAAATCAGAGTTTGGTGTGCTCGGCTGATTCTAGCCTTGGATGCACCAGTCAAATCATCAACTCTGTCTGAAGCTATATGCATGCACTAGTACCTGTCCTGGGGCGATAGTGAAAGATATGTGTCAATAAGTCAGAGTTTGATGTACTCGGATGATTCTAGCCTTGGATGCACCAGTCAAATCATCAACTCTGTCTGAAGCTATATGTTATACCCATGTATATCAGACCTAGCAAAATACCCAACATCATTGTCTGAAATTAATGTAGACCTGATTATATAAGTGTCATTACCATCATTTCTCAAGTAAGCAGTACCTACAGCATCAATACTGCAACCATGTCGTATCCCTAGTGTCGCTTTATAACCATTACAATGGCAAGTGGGGACGCTCATCATCAGTGCAAAGAGAGTTTCTTACTCTACTAAAACTTGACTGAGTCTGTATCACATCTCTTCTTCTCTTTTTTTCCATTTTCCTCTTTGTCTGGTCCCTGAAAAGTATATGCCTGAAATTGATACATCATCAACATACATCTAATGTGATTTATATATATTAATAATTATCAGTCTTGATCCTCTGGTGTGCTGAATCTTGTACCTTGGGAAGAACACTGTTAGGCTTCATGAGATTCTATGTAGTTATTCTACCTTATCACACTCATGAGATTATATGTATTTAATCTACTTTGTCACACTCATGAGATTATATGTAATATGTTTATTTTCTGTATCTTTCTGTTTCAAAGTTCTATACTCTCTCTCTTTAAAAAGGTTAGTGAGTAATGTGAGTGTCTAAGCGTGCTCCGGAATATCAATATCCACTAAATTAACACAGAGAAACTTAATTAATTAACTTAACGTTGGGTACTATTCTGATTGGAGTACCTCTTAAGCACTATTGCTGGGTGAGTGCTACGAATTAGTACTATAGCTTAGTGAGTACTTTACGACGATTACACTAAGTTGGAGATATGTTTTGCAAGTTCCAACAGTGTAATTTCTCTACCGGAGAGGCGACTGTCGTACTGTGACGAAGTTGGTATTGACTGCTCTGTCGTATTTATAGTCGCTCTGCAGGAGAAAGAGGGCGAACGAATATTTGTATGTTGTTGTAAACCTAGAGACGGTTTGTGTACTTGACGATGATTTCTTTTGAATCTGGCTCGTACATGTTCTTGCGGTAGGCGTAACAACTTCGCTCTTGGTGGTGTATCTGGTGACGAAAGTTGGTAAGGGCGCTTGGTAGCTATACGTATCTCGGTGTTGGTAGTGTCATCCATGCAATCGATGTTACTTTCTTCTCGTTCCGTTATGTCAAGTTCTGATTCAACAGGTACCACAGGTGTATCAATGATATTCTTGTTACTGTTTATATGTTCTGCTGGAGGGTTCCGACTATGATGTGTTGTGTTGCTTCTCGTTGCCTGTAAAGGTCTCTCATCATCACTGTCCCAGCTAGAGTGTATAGGCTGGTGTTGACTTGAAGTTGACGGTGGTAACTGTCGACTCGTATGTTCTTCCGTAAGGCTCCTACTATGGGGGGTTATGTTGTTTCTCGTTGCTGGTTGCAAAGGCCTCTTGTCTTCGCTGTCCCAACTGGAATGTGTAGGCTGGTGTTGACTGGAAGCTGACAGTGGTAATCTCTGACTGCCATAGTATGTTTGACTTGTTATGGATGTATGGGGCTCTTCATCATGTACCGATAGTGGTGTATTACTATCCCTCTCGTGTAGACGATTATCTCTGTATATCAATCTCTCTCTTAGTTCTGCTGGTGGAATATCATCCTCGTCTTCTGAGTTTTCTCTGCAGCGAGTCAGGCGATGTATAGCATCTTGTAGCTGATCTGGAATATTACGTTGTTCTTCGTTAGTGTTCTGCTCACCATCTGTGTCGTGTTCACTATGTGAAGTGCTTGACGAGTCTGTAGAATCATAATAACTCAACGTGGCTTTTCGTACTGGTCTGCTACTCTGTAAAGCTGGCGGTGCTGTGGGGCGATGATTATCTCTCTTTATTTGTGCTGCGTGTGCTTTGGTGACTATGTTCTTTTCTTCATTCCATAATATATAATTTATAGGTGTTGTCTGTTCCAACACTTTATATCCGTCAAGCCATCGTGCATCAAATTTATTATCTCGAACGTTCTTCTTGTAATAAACTTTATCACCAACTTGAAATTGTTCTAATTGAGCTCTTTTATCATGCTGCTTCTGCCATTTCTTTAAAGCCTTCTGTGAATTGTTATTAGCTATCTTAAGCTTGAGAATTTGAGGGTCTTTTCTCTGCTCATTGTATACATCAGCTGTGTCTAAGTCCACTGTTTCTTGTGTGCCAGTATCTGTTGTGGCGGTGGTGTTTTCATCATCTGTTCTATTAGAACTTATAATGTTGATCTCCTTTACATTGTCATTGATATCAGTGAACGCATGTGGATCATCTTCATGTATAATACTAGGCTGAGGCGTTCGAGAAAGGAGGTCTGCACATGTATTTTGAGTACCCGGAATGTATTCAATTTTTGTGTCATAAGATTGTAAGTTCATAGACCATATTTGTAACTTCTTTGGCTGCTCCTGCGTCTTAGTGAGCCAATTCACTAATGGTAGGTGGTCTGTTTGAACAGTAAGTTTGGTATCTCTGATATAAAAATCAAGTTTTTGTATCGCGTAATGTATGGCAAACGCTTCTTTCTCTGTTGTCGACCATCGTTTCTGTGTTTTAGAGAGGGCATGTGACACAAATGCTATAGGCATCTCATTAAGAATTTCTGGTATAATAGATGTCTCATTTTCTTCTCTGGGTTGGACCAAACAAGCGCCTATTGCTGTATCTGAAGCATCCGTATACAAGATCATTGAGCGAAATATATCTGGATGTGCGAGCAGTAGTATCGTTGTAAGTGCTTCCTTAAGGTAATCGAAGGATTCTTGGCATTCTTTTGTCCACTTAAATCTTGAATATTTCTTGGTAAGGGCAATGAGTGGTTCAGCGGCCTTTAAAAAGTTAATAACGTGGCGTCTGTAATATCCACAGCAACCAATATACGCTCGTACCTGCTTTACTGTTGTGGGGGCGGGCATTTTTCTTATTGCTTCTACTTTATCTGTGTCCGGGCGAATACCATCTTTGTTGACTATAAACCCTAAATATTTGGTTTCTGTTTTTAGGAACTCGCATTTACTTAGTTTGAATTTAACTTGGTGGTGTCGGAGGCGATCAAAAACCTGTTCAACCTTCTTTAGATGGTCATCCACAGTACCTGATGTGTGAATAAGTACATCGTCTATATAAGCTAATGCAAAAGAATGCATCCCTTGTAGAACTTCGTCCATTAATGCCATATATGTCGCGGGACTACCTTTCAAACCAAAAGGCATAACGTTCCATTTGTAACTACCCATGTGTACAAAATGTTGACTTTTCTTTCGCTGCTGGTGTCATAGGAATACACCAAAATCCTGAGCGTGTGTCCAATGTAGTGAAGTGTGTAGATTGTCCAAGTGTCGCCAAAATATCATCTGTGCGTGGCAATGGATATGAAATCGTTTTTGTAATTCTGTTCAATGCTCGATAATCTCAACAGAATCTACTCGTTCCGTCTTTCTTTGAGACAATCACTATTGGTGACGACCATGCTGATCTCGATCTCTCTATAACTCCTGCATTCAACATGTCATTTATGGCTTTTCCCACTGTTTCACGGTTTTTCAATGGAGTGTGGTATGGTTTCAAACTAATGGGCTCTTCTGTTGTTGTTTGAATGTCCATATGTACTGTGTTAGTTCTGCCTAACTCCATATCTGTTAGTGCAAACACATCCTGGTGTTTAGTAACGAACGTGGTGAGTTTGTATTTATGTTGATCATCCACTTTCAATGTGGTCAATAACTGTGACAACCGATCAGGTGTGTCATTTCGTCTGTAAGACTCATTATTTGTCCAAGGTGTTTTAACATACGTATTATGTTCTTCAGTTCTGTAGAAGTTCCTTCTTCTGTCTTGTTCTCTCTTAGAATAATCAAAAGGTTTAAACCATCTGGGCTCTTCTTTCTGACAAAATGATTTATTTGTATATCTCGCAGTGGCTTTCCGATATGGAGTATGCTTTCATATGTTCTATATACATTCCGTCTGCTCTGTCGTTTACTACGACCGTATTCAAAGGGATTTGAATATCTGAACTCGTATCCTTGATACAGTGGTTTGTTTGAGTATCTCGTATTGGGTTTCCGCCATGGAGTATGCTCTTCCTCTGTATTATAAATATGACGTCTACTTTGTCGTTGTCTACGACAGTATTCAAAGGGCTTTGCTGAAGTTGGTGGTACATGGTGGGTAACAAGATTGACATAATGAACTTGTCCTGTGCTATCACCTGGTCTTCTATATATTCCATCCTGTGCTCTTCTTTGGATCACTTGATTCACTCTCCGTGCATAACTATAATATTCATCTTTCTTCGCACCTGCATTTATGTATTCAGGTTCATTTCTGCAAGCTTTTTTATACAGCGTATCATCTTGCTTATTATGTTTCCTCTCTCCGTGTGTGGGCGTAACATGATTATTAGGTATTTGTTTTGCGTCATTCATCGTATACCTATGCAATGTTTGTTGACATCTTCTTCCCTTATTATTCCGCTGGTCATCAATTCTGTATCTGTCCACTATTCTATTTGATTGGCCCATCTTCCTTGTTGCTTGTTGCCTAACTCCATATCTGCTAGTGAAGTGGTTAACATCTGTACTCTGTGTGGTAAAGTGGGATGATATAAATATTTATAGGGACTTAGTGTACTGACTGAGATCAGCTGTGAAGATATCTGTATCTAATATGTGTAGTGTTTTACAGATAACCTTACTTACTGCCACATATTTATATCTCAGTCAGAATTATTCTGGAATATTGTGTTGGCAACGTTATATGTCTAGGGTTATGCAAATGATGAAGTGTAAGTCACCACAACAACAACAGATAAACAATTTAATTATTCCACCACACTTGACAATACTGTGACACTCACAAACAGTCAACACTCTAGAAGACTATCTTAAAAGATTCAATGATAAATTTCAGATATGTACATATGTATTGATTTTTTCTACAATAGTGATCCTGATTCAACTACACAGTGAACCAGGCAATATAATAACATGTAATTTCAAATATTATGTACACAGATATAAATGTGGTCTTTGCATTGACATACAATATTAGTATTCTATGTGTGTGAGTTGTGATGTGGTAATATGAGGTAATACTGGTTTTGTTCTTCAAGATAGATTCTTATTAGACATCATGACTGCATGTGCTTGTGTATGTTGGAACTAGTATTGGAGATGGTCTCAGTTCCGAACATTAAAACAATTAATTGCCCCTCTTTAATTAAGTTAGTGTCATTTACGAGGGGTACATAGTGTTGAGCTCTTTTGGCCACAGTGGGCTTAACTTTCGTGATGGCGGCAGGCAAGGACTCCTCTGCTCGACTATTCACTGTTTCTGAAGACACCTCACTGGTTACTATAGGGACCCAAGAGTATGCTGTCAGCCTCTGGATTCAGCAAACGCTCAGACCAGGTGCGGCTTCAATACTAGGACCACAGTCCCTGAAACAAGAAGGATGTACCTCCTACTTCAGAACTAATTTATACTATCTGGCTAGACTGAGCACAATACATCACAAACACAGAGTTCAGAGCTTTATTTTTACTGCTATCTTCTTCTGAAGCAGTTTACTCCAGTATTAACCTCCTTAATGGTTACTACGCCTCTGCACTTTCAGCTATAAGTCCTTCCATATCATAAGGTAGGTGTCAGTGTACTATCTGGTAATTCCATGTAGTGTTACTTTTCTCCGACACCTTCTGTTCAGGTTGGAGCACTATATATATTATAGGCCTTGCCTCTTGTTCGCTACTGAACTGCACATATATACAGACATAAATTATCAATGTACATTCAATTTTCATTAAAAAGAGATCAAATATTTCAGCCTACCACAATTCATGGAAATAAACACAGATACGTTGACTAGCAATGAATTCTGGCACAAATACTGGCACAAATTCCCATCTGCTTATGTTCCAGGCTTTTATTTAGCAAAAATATGAGCTGGCTTCAACGCACTGTTGCTTTATCAAGCTTATTTGAACTAGTGGTCTCGAACTAACGCTATCAATTAACTATATTAACCGACCTAACCAATCAGGCCATCTCTACCCAATCGTTTGAAAAAAAGTACTCTTACTTCCGTCTCCCTTGACAACAAAAGATAGCATTTATAGTCCGACTAATCGTGTTTAGCCTTACATATCATTCCATCCAATCAATTCAAATGTAACTTGTGGCCTATTTCCGTACAATGGTGGTTTAAAATTCTTTCACTGAGCGATTCTGATGTTTTTGGGTTGTCTGACACCCTCACTATTTTCTTTCGCCTATAATTTATTAATTCCTGGCCTATTTGCGTAACACTTAACATATTCTTCGTCAGCAAGTCCTAAGGAACCCAAATATATAAGTTTAAGGGAGCTAAGTGGCTGCGTTCAAAATATGTATTTTCTAGGATAGTCGTGTAGTTGTTTTTTTTATTTTTTATGTTAGAACCGCCACCTGTCCTGCTGTACTGTCAGACTAATGTCAGGATTTCGGACATAAAACAGTAGAATGTCAGGTTTCCCAATAAGCGTTTTTCAGGTTTTAAAACCTAACTCTGGGAAGGGTAGTGTTTTTATCACTGTCCGTCTGAAATAAAGTTAGTGCATGTGGCCTTACACGCGTGTTAGGGGTGGCATTAATATAGCGAGACGCGTGTTTAGTGTTGCTTGTGTTGCTGCCTTCAGCCCTCCCTTCTTTCTATCTGAGTCCATCTGTTCGTTCGTTTTGGTAACGTAGTATAATTAATGTTAGGATTAATTTAGGTCATTACGCAGTGTGCCTCTCAATGTTTTTCTTAGAAATGCAATACCCGTTTTAATGTGTTGTGGAAACGCTTGTATTTATGCAGTGGCTTATATTTAACGTGGAAACGTTACAATTTGCAGACGAAGCAGAAAACAAAGGGGATTTCGAGTACTGTCATTGTGACAGCACTGTTCTTTACCATTCTTCTTCCTTTTATAGAATTTATTTGTTAGGCTTTACATTTACTTTTAATTTATATATGTGGATTAGAATTTCTCACGACAAATCCTCCCCTCTTAAAACAGACGTTATATGTCAGTCTATAATTCTATATACACATAGAGAAATTTATTATTATTTCTGGGGCTTACGGTGATTCTCATCACACGGATGGCGGCTTAAAAAATCCGCTCCCAGATTTGTTTTTCCACTTATATACTCTATGCAAAACTCATATGGCTGGATCAATAAAGACCAACGGAGTAATCTCGAGTTCTCATGCCTAGCCTGTGCTAGAAACGATAAAGGGTTGTGATCCGTTTGCAACTTAAATGCCTTCCCATACAGATAAATATTGAATTTCTTTATCGCCCATATTACTGCAAGACATTCTTTTTCGCTAGTTGAGTAGTTGGTTTCAGCTTTATTCAACTTTCTGCTAGCATATGCCACTGGGCTTAATTCCCCATCCAATGCATCTGATTTCTGTAGCAGAGTTGCACCTAACCCAATATTACTGGCATCCGTCCTTACTATGAATTCTTGACTTAAGTCAGGTAATTTCAAAATAGGTTTACTTGTGAGCTTTTCCTTCAATTCTTGGTAAGCCATTTCACATTGTGGTGTCCATGTAATTCGATCTGGATGTCCTTTACGTGTCAAATCAGTTAACGGTGCACATATGGAATTAAAGTTTTTGATATACTTTTGGTAGAAACCACATAATGAGACAAAGGATCTCACGTCTTTCTTGGTTTGTGGTCTCGGGGCTTTCTGTAGTTTCTCTAAATTCTTTGGGTCAGGGGTCATGTTTCCCTGATAAACTGTGTGTCCCAAAAATTCCAATTCTTTACATCCAACGCAACATTTGGTTGGTCGGGCTGTTAAATTCGCTTCCCTAAGTCGATTAAACAGCATGTTCAGAGAGTCAATGTGTTCCTCAAATGTTTCTGTTGCTATAAGGATATCATCCATGAAATTTGTTATACATGGATTATTCAGAGGGTCCAATAATTTTCTCATCATTCTAGAGAAGACACTAGGCGCATTCTTCAATCCAAATGGCAATCTATTAAACTCATAGTGTCCTTCTGAGGTACTAAAAGCTAGGTATGGTCTAACCTCAGGCTTTACTGGAATCTGATAGTATCCTTTACTCAGATCCACTTTTGAGAAATATTTAGCTTTATTTAGTCTGGCAAACAACTGATTTGTATCCGGCAATGGATCCACCTGTCCTTCTGTAATAGCATTCAGTCTCCTGTAATCTATACAGAGTCTATGTTCTCCAGAGGGTTTCCTTAAGAGTACAACACTGGAACTATACGAAGATTCACTGTGTGAAATAATTCCTTCCTTCAACAAATAGTCTATCTCTTCCTTCAAAGCTTTCTCCTTAGCAAAAGGAATCGAATATGGTTTCATACAGACAGGTGTGGGGTCTATCAGTTTCATATCATATTCCAATAAGTTTGTATGCCCCGGTCGGTCTGTTAACACCTCTGTATGATTATCTAGAACCTGTTGCACTCTCTCTTTCTGAGTTTTCGTTAAATGTGTACTGATTTTCACCTGTGCCGCTGTCTCACATGGGTGTAATGGATATTCAAATGATGAAAGTGGTTCCTTTTTCATCTCCATGGCGATGGACAAGGTCAACAAGTGTGTCTCTTCCTGATGTTCTCTTTCCAAATATTTCTTCAGGAGATTCACATGATAGATTTTTTCTTTCCCCTTCTTATCTATCTTATAATTTGTTCTAGACACCTTCTCTAGAACTGTATATGGACCCTGCCATCCAATTTGTAACTTATTCTGACTTCCGGGCAAAAGAAGCAGTACCTTCTCTCCCACAGCCAAATCTCTGTCTTTCGCCTTCCTGTTATAATAGGCAGCATGTTTCTTCCTGGCTTGTTTCAAATTTTCATTGGCAAGTTTCCAGCCAGTTTTTAAACGAGTGGTCAGCTCATTCACATATTGGTATGAAGATGTAATGTTTTCCTCTGCCTTTTCATCAGTCCACGTTCTTAACAAAGCTTCAAGTGGACCTTTTATTGGCCTTCCAAACAATAATGTTGCCGGGGCCATACCGGTTGAACTATGGGGTACCTCCCGATAAGCAAAGAGGGCGGCGTGCAGGTACTGGTCCCATGTATCTGGTTTTTCGTGTGCCAACTTTCTCAGGATCGACATCAACGTGCCATTAAATCTTTCCACTTGGCCGTTCCCTTGGGGATGATACACACTACAATGGAAGTGTTTGGCCTGGAAGATCCTGAAAACTTCTTCAGTTAGTTTCCCCTTGAACTGAGAGCCATTATCAGTCAAGATTTGATTGGGAAAGCCTAACCTTGTGAAAATTGTGAGTAATGCCTCTGCCACATGTTTAGAATCAATCGATGACAGGGCTACCGCCTCTCCCCACATAGAACAAGTGTCCACCAGAGTCAGAATGTAGCTGTTCCTTCTCTTGGTTCGGGTGAGAGGTCCCACAAGATCCACGGCAACTCTCTCAAAGGGTGTTCCCACTATGGGCATTTCCCCAGAGTTGCTGGTGCAGTCCAATGTTTAGGTGCTACTCGTTGGCACTCTGGACAGGATTTTACATATCGTTTGATATCTTCAGTTATTCCTGGCCAGAAATAGTGACAAGCTATTCGCTGTCCTGTTGCGCTGATCCCCATATGACCACTGAAGGGAATCGCATGCCCTAGTTCCAACACTTTAGTCCTATATGAAGTGGGAAGGACCAGCTGTCCGTGACCATTGGATTCAGATCCAGCCTTCCTATAAATCAGTTTGTTCTTCATATAAAATTCTCCCTTGCCTGGAGGTGTATGAGATTTGGGCAACTTCTTGAAACACGGCTTGAGTGTTTTGTCCTCCGCCTGTGCCTTCCTCATCTCATCTGGATGAGTATTTATTGGATTATCCTCCTCCTTTTTAGACTGTGATCTGGTCTGCACTGTTGCCAATATCACAGGTCTCTTGGGATTCCCCAAGAAGACATATCTACACCCCAATATCAGAGGGTAGATTGGCTCATTTATCACTGCTGCTTTTATGATTCCTTCCACATATCGCGTTTTCACCTTTATCCGGGCGACGGGAAGTGTCATGGTAGCTACATCCTTGGTTGCAGTTTGAATCTCCACTGTTTCTGTGGTGTATTGATCGGCCTGCACCAGGTGAGAACTCACAACGGAATCGTAATCTAAACCGGTATCATATAAACATCTTATAGTGACACCATTACAGATGACATCTTCACACACTGGGGGGTGGTATGGTTCCTGTAGTTCTGCAGGTTTGACCTTTTTTTCCTTTTTCCCCGATGTCATAGCAGCACAATGAGGAGGTTTCCTTCTACAATGGTCAGTGTCATGATTGTTCATCTTACAATTTTTACACCACCTTTTCCCTTGGTTGAAAGATTTTCTTTCATCATATTTCCTTTCATCGAATTGTGGGTTTTTATTTTCATACCGTGGCCTATCAAATTGGTGCTTACCTTTATTTTGATCCTTAGGATCAAATTTATTAAAGTTCTGTGGTGCCCTAAAGTTATCCACCTGTTTCTTTTTATTACCTGATACCTCTGCTTGAGCTGCTTGATACCTTTCAGCAACATTTAGCAACTCACCCAGCCTCTCTGCACCTTGTTCCATGAGAAACTTTCTCAGGTCTGGAGCCATGGACTCTCTTAATTGTTCTATAAGGACCATTTCCTTAAGATCTTGGGTTTTCCCCAGAGAAGTCCATTTCTCCAAGTATGTCTCTATCCGTGCAGAGAACTGGTGATAGGTTTCACCTGACAGTAGTTTAGCATTCCTAAATTTTTTTCTATAAAATTCTGCGTTCTTTTCATATCTTAACAAAAGAGCCTGCTTTAGCATGTCATAATTTTCCTGATCACCTCTGCTCATTTTTGCAAAAACTTCATAAGCTGCCCCACGAAGTCCCTGAGATAACTTTAAGCTCCACCTTTCTCTCTCTAACCCATATGTGGTAGCTAATAGTTCATATCTATTTATATAGCTCTCAATATCATCGTCTTTCTCAACAAAATGATCTAAATGAAAGTTCATAGCTGAGGTTGAGGCTCCCTGAGTAACCGTAGCATCAGAGGCAAAGGGACTGGCACCATTTTCAGGAGCATGGCCTTGAAACTCCAACTCCCTTAGTCGTAACTTGTGACGTACGTCTAGTTTGACAAGTGAATTTTCCCTGATATGATGGATGATTTAAAGGGACCCTTGGCTTTTCATAACATTAGAACCCCTGAACATTTGTTGTAACTTTTCGTTTGCCAGAACGCATTCCACCGGGACTCATGTAGGATACAGCGACGAGATCAAGAGACAGACCGAGGGATCTTAGGGGAGACTATCGGCGCTATCAAAGACAGTAGTTTTCCCTGATACGAGACGCAGTTGCTTGCCGCTAATTTCGCGTCTCGGTGTCAATCGAGGAACCGAGCGAACGGGGGAAAGCGAAACGGGCAGCAGCGAACGGAGATACGAAGACCAGGGGGCGGCTTTTTCTCTTGATTTGGCGGTCAGATCCCCAAAAGTTCGTGAGATCAAATAAGTTGTCAAGTTTATCATGTCCCACTCAACTTACATTTCATTTTAGCTAAATAGACCATGAAGAACTAGACACGTTATCACTCGCTGGCCAGACCTTTACAGAAGCACTAGCTTTATTGAAATCTTGTTATAGATTTTCCCCTGGATTTTATATATATTTGCAGTGATTTCTATTTCTGTGCAAAGCGGTAAAATATATATTGTGTAAAGTGATCAGTGGTCTAGCTCAGTCATTCTATTTAAAGGGATTTTGTGTTAATTTAAATCTATTTAATTAAACCATCTCAAGAGTTCCAGTTTTAAATATAATGATCTATCTATTATATTATTTCAAAAGATAATAGATGCTTAAATTAACTTTTAAAGTCGCGAAGGAATTTATAATTAATAAATTCAGTTAAGTCCTAGTTTTATAGATGTGTGTTTTTAACCACTAGAATTCGCGCAGTGTTTATTAAATACATAATTAAATACTCGAGTGTATTATAGGCTTAACGGGAAATTCATCGCGCTTTAGAAGGTTATTTGTTTTCGGTATATTACATGTCTTTTTTTTCTTTCATACAGAGTGATCGTAACCTGTGCGATCCCAGCATTAAGAAAGCAATAAAGAAATCAATCTAAGCAAAGCAAAGCATAAACAGTGTGTAGAGTTCCCCTGACGCAGAACTTGTTGAGACTGTGTAAATTTTTAATCTTTGAGGCGATTCTATGTTTGGAATTCCGCTATCTAACTTATAGCAAAGAAAGCACACCCAAAGACAAATTTAACGCACCATCAAACAACTTAAGTCGTAACGGGAAGAAGAACACTGGCCCGAGCTTTGTTAGTTTACTGACACAGAGAGATAATTCATAATTTCCTGAACAGTGATGTGACTAGTTTTCTCACTGGACTTAAACCATACCTCACGGATAAAGTGTACCAGCACGCGTAAGAATTTTATTATCAGCGGCATAGTCAAATAGACCACACCATCCTCACCCCGGTATCAGAGACCGTGCCCTCCCATAGAAACTGTTATTAAGAAAAGAGACACAACTACAGATTCATTTTCCAGCGATTACGGGATCCTTTTATGTGCTGACCGCCTACCCGATAATCTGGGGCTAGAACTTGAACAAACACTCATACATTTAGTTGAGGTGTAACTGCTGTTGTGTTATTCTATGGAGTGCAAGATTTTTTCACAATCGGTAAGTGAGAGCAAGATGAGTGAAGGCCTTTGCTAGCGCGTGTATGAATGACAGGAAATTAATTCTTTTGTGTGACCATTTTGTTAACTTGCTTACCTGGTAACATATATCTTTTCTGTATACCCTACATTGTTCCTTTAAGTGGGATAGTTGATAATTTGTTAACTCTGTTTAAAACCACCTCCTTTCCATTTGCTTAGTAAAGGGAAGAACAGCTGGGAAGAACAGGTTTTTTTTCTATCACTTATACCTAACTTGGTAACACCTCTTTCAGAGTAATTAACTTTACTGTTAGGTTAACGTACCCGTGTTCCTGATATTATCTATCTCTGGACTGGGTTTGTCTTTGTCTAATGAGCGGGAAGGGCTTAGTCGATACCAATCTTCTTCACCCCTCCCAAACTTGTTATTTGCATTTGTGTACTTATGATAATTTATGTAATATCTGATATTTTTAGTGATTGATGTTTAAAGTGAATAAAATCACCTAAACTCATTTAGTTCTGTGTGTTGGATATACCCAAAGCCCAACATTTCCCCTATTCGTTTAATATAGTTTGTATCAACGTCGTGTGTGTGTTTGAAAACACCAAATCGGTGTGCGCGCAGATGCGAGTCTGGAAAACTGGCAAATAATTGTTTGACCAGGAGAGTGAAAGAGAAGATTGAGAGACACGATTTGTCGTAAATAAGTCTGTCTTTACTCTCCTCCAGCACGCTGTGAAGTAACTATTAAATCTCTACATTTTCTATCACTGAGCTTTCCATCATCATTTTCCACTCTAAACCGGACCACTATTTCTACGACTCTTTTCTCTCAAAATAAATTTACGACAATATTTGGCCGGCTCGCCGGGATAATTTTGAGATACATTTGATGCACACATATTTGTGGGCTGGTTCTGGGATCTTGAGCTACATTTGAGGCAATCGCATAGCCGGGTTAAAGATATTTTGAGTCTGATTTAGTTTGGGTCTAACTAGGTAGAGTGTGAATGATTTGTCTTTGTGAATTAGGGAAATAAATAAATAATTACACCCCTAGACAAACGTTCTTTAAGTATTTGGGTTGTCCACACAGCATATTTACAGGTTGTTTTCTCTCCACAGCAGTAGAAAGTACAGATAAACAAATATTTGCTATTTTATTATCCTCTGGCGGAGATAATTATATTTCTTTCTTTATAAAAGTTGCTGGGATTGCGTGATTGTTTTACAGTCACTAAGGTTTTTGAAGTCAAAAAGAGTTGAGCTTAGCTAAAGACGGATTGTTCTGATTTTTAAAAATTAAGTTAACAACGTCTCATCTCAATAATTGACTTTAGGGACGGAGTTTGTTGTCAGAGATTTAAAATTTAGGGAAAATTTTTTTTTCCTTTTAAATTGTTTTAATATAAATTTTTCTCTACTGTTAGTAAAAGTAGATTCTTTTCCAGTGTAACTTACCATTTAGTGGCATAGTCGCTTGCGTTTAGAGCCTTAATTGCCAGATAATAGCAGCGATAAGTTTGCACAGTACAGGTAGGAGGTAACACAGGTAAATTTGTACTTGTGTTTTTTTCTCGTAGCGGTTCAGAGTTCCTCCCTTTCGCGTTTCTTCTTACTAGTTCTCTAAGCATACTTCATCTTATTCTTTAACAATGGCAGAGAGGATAAAGATGAGGTCCATCTTGAGGCTGGAAGCGAAAGAGGCAGGATTAGATGCAGAAGCTGCAAACGCGTTTATTAACCAGGAATTGGAAATATATGACGCGGAGCAACAGAGAGCCGAAGCTGAGAGGAAGGCGGAGCAACAGAGAGCAGAAGCTGAGAGGAAGGAAGAGAAAGAAAGAACAGAGAGGAGAGAAGCCCAGGAGAGGGCAGATAAGAAAGAAGCGGAAGAACGTCTTTTGGAACAGAAGAAAATTGAAGCAGAGATGGAAACTCGCAGAGAGAGAGAGAGAGACAAGGAAAGACAGCATCAACTGGCGCTTAAGGCTCTAGAGAGTCGGGGCGCCTCTACTTCGACTAACGGAGAGCCGTCTTCGCCCCAGTCTCAATCAATGGACCTCTCCAGTACTCAATCTGCCCAATTAACTGCTATGTCGTTTTCTTTAGAATCTTTTCCTAGCCCTAACGAAAAAATTGACAGCTACCTAGAAAAATTCGAGAGACTCGCGAATCTTTATGGGTTAGAGAGTACCCGCTGGGCGCTCAAACTTTCAACGTCACTGAAAGGCAATGCTTATGACGTGTACACAAAGCTGGGACCGAATCAACATGATTACGACATGTTGAAAAAGGCCTTACTACAGCAGTTTGAGATGACTGCCCGAAAGTTTCTGCAGTTGTTCAGAAACAGCCGAAAAGAGAGCACGGAAACATTTCCCCAGTTCTCTTCACGTCTCACGGGTTATCTGACAAAGTGCATTGAATTATCTGACCTACCTCTTTCATATGAGGGACTCCTCGAACTTGTTCTTGTGGAGCAGATAAAATCCACTTTGTCGAATGAAACACGTAGATTTTTGGCTGAACAGGGGGCAGTCAGGCTTGAAGACATACTCAATAAAGCCGAACGCTATAGCAATGCAATGGCCGAACTTCCCAGCACTAAACGTAAACCCACCGATGAGCCATCTCGAAAACAGAATCTAGAGCAGGCATCCTATTCTTCCACTTCCTCTCAACATTATAACCAACGAGATAACAATACCCAGAAACCTCCCCAGGAAAAATCGAAATTCTACAAAACCCGATACCCCCCCAACAACAATTCTGATCAACCCAACAAGCCTACGTGGCAGCGCGGCCACCAAGGTCAAGGAAAAGGGAAGACCCCTACACCAGGAACGTCTGATCAGGGCAAACAAACCGGTGCAAACCGCATTGGATGTTTGCATACAGCCTCGAAAGGTAGAGTCAATGTCAGTGATTCTCAACCTGAGGGGGACCGACCCTCAACTCGAGGAACTGTAATTTTGAACGGTACCTCTACTACTTGTCTTTTTGACACTGGATTAAGTTTTGATTGTATTGTCGCTAGGCACCTAGTCAAACCCGGTCAGGAGACAGAGGAAACCGTCAAACTTAGTGGAGTTTTCAGGAGTGATGCACCCAGGACGCTTCCTATCGCACTGGTAGAAATACACTCTGACTTTGTCAGAGGAGTTATTAAAGCGGCCATAATGGATGATCCGATCTACCCAGTTATCCTGGGATGTAGATATGTGTTCATTGGGAGACCTAAGGAGCCGATTGTGGCAGCGGTAACCACAAGAGGGCAAGCCAAGAAGGAGAGGGAGCCTGCGCCAAACTTGTTGCCGAATGAACTGAAGGAGGCGCAACAAAAGGACCCTACTCTGGCGCCCTGCTTTAAAAAACTGCCCATGGCTAAGGACCCCAGACACAACGGAGACATCTTTTCTAAGGATGGTGTATTGTATCGTAGAACGGGCAACCCGGACACGGGGAATAACCAGCTCCTAGTACCGACGCAGTACAGAAACCAGATCTTAGAAATGGGGCACTCTCTTCCCTTTAGCGGACATATGGGACAAAACGCCACTATTCAGCGAATAAAAAACCACTATTGGTGGCCAGGAATGAACTCTGACATTGTCAGGTATGTGAAATCCTGCGCCCAGTGCCAACGGGTAGCACCCAAGCACTTGACACCCCCAGTACCTATGGGGCAAATGCCAATAGTAGGGACTCCATTTGAACGGGTTGCTGTCGACATTATTGGTCCTCTGGAAAAGACCAAAAGAAGGAACAGGTTCATCCTGACCTTAGTTGACACTTGCACTATGTGGGCCGAAGCCGTACCGCTACCATGCACTAATTCCAAGCATGTCGCAGAAGCCCTTGTGCAAATTTTTACACGGTTGGGATTCCCTCAACAAGTTTTGACGGACAATGGATCCCAATTCCGTAGCCTGTTAATGGAGGAGATCTTTAAGATCTTGAGGGCCAAACATATCCACACAAGTCCCTACCATCCGGCCGGAAATGGGCTCGTGGAACGTTTTAACGGTACCCTCACCATGATGTTACGTAAGCTGGGTCAGGAGAAACCGGAAGACTGGGACCAATATATATCGGCTGCCTTATTCGCCTACCGAGAGGTACCCCAAGCGTCTACGGGTTTTGCGCCAGCTACACTTTTATTTGGCAGACCTATTAAGGGGCCACTAGAAGCCTTACTTCGGTCCCTGACAGACCAGAAGGCTGACGAGACAGTCGTCTCTGCAAGCAAGTATGTATCTGAGCTTAAGGAAAGGCTAAAGCTAGGATGGGATCTAGCTACTACCAACCTTAAGAAAGCCCGCGCTAAAATTACTAAAAGATACAACAAAGCTGCAAAAGAGAGAGAACTACAACCAGGGGAGAAAGTCCTATTGCTACTTCCAACCGGAAGCAATAAACTTCGCATCGGATGGCAAGGACCGTTTACCGTCCTTAAAAAGATCTCACGTACCAACTACAAGATCTCCATCAAAGGAAAGGAGAAGGTCTTCCACATAAATCTGCTAAAGAAATATTTGGAAAGACCGGTGCCATCCTCCGAGCATCTCCTGGCTGTCGCCATAGCAACGGAAGACGAGGAAGATGATGATGGTTGCATGGAGTATCCATTGCAACCCACAGAATCCTTTAAAGATGTCAAGTTCGGCGACAATCTCTCACCAGAACAACAAACAGAAACCAGGGCTCTACTAAAACAGTACAGTGCAGTCTTAACGGATGTACCTGGTCGAACAAATCTCATTGAATTTGATATGAAATTAACAAACGAGACCCCTGTTCAAACCAGAGTTTACCCCATCCCGTACGCTAAAGCTGATGCACTTCGCGGAGAAATAGACAAGCTGCGTCAGGCAGGAATTATCAGTGAGTCTACATCTCCTTACAGCTCGAGTGTAGTGCTGTTGCAGAAGCCCAATAAGGAAGTTCGGCTGTGCATTGATTACAGGTTGCTAAACGCTGTAACGGAATTCCAGCCCGAACCTCTCCAAACTGTTTCTGAGTTGTTCACCAAGCTCAGCAAAGCAAAGATCTTCTCCAAGATTGACCTCAGCAAAGGTTATTATCAAATACCAGTCAAGGAGGAAATTAAACCTTTGTTAGCTTTCAGCACTAGTGAAGGACATTACACATTTAACGTGATGCCGTTCGGTTTGCATAACGCACCAGGAGTGTTCACCAGGATGATGAGGAAGCTTCTAGAACCTTTGCAAAGTCCCCATATCCATAATTTCATGGATGACATCTTAATTGCATCGGAAACCTATGAAGAACATATTGCTACGGTTGCTATGCTCCTCAGGAGACTACAGGAAACGGGTCTCACAGCCAGACCTAGCAAATGTCTCATCGGGTTTGAACAGTTAGACTTCCTGGGGCACACTATTTCTCACGGATGCAGTTGGCCTATTAAGAAGAACGTGGAGAAAATAGTGGCAGCAAAAAGACCCCGAACGAAGAAAGACGTACGTTCCTTCATATCGCTATGTGCATACTATCAGAAGTACATCCAGAACTTCAACGGACTGACGGCACCTCTGACTGACCTCACAAAGAAAGGTTGTCCTGATAAGGTCATATGGGATCAAAAGTGCGAACACGCGTATAGCACTTTGAAAGGACAGTTGTCTGCATACCCCATTTTGAGGTTGCCTGACCTCAAGAAACCTTTTGTACTGAGAGTCGACGCGTCAGGTCAGGGCATCGGGTCAACACTGCTTCAAGCCGATGACAGTGACCTGAACATGCTATTTCCAGTTGCCTATGGCAGTCGGAAATTAAATAAAGCGGAACGGAACTACAGCGTAGTTGAAAGGGAATGTCTTGCTCTGATTGACGGTATCAGACGCCATCATGAGTTTCTTTATGGTACATCTTTCACGGTGCAAACAGACCACGCTCCGTTAGCATTTCTTGGTGCCAATAAAGAATTTAACGCTAGGATCATGCGTTGGGCCCTCCTTCTAAGCGTCTATTCTTTCAAAGTGGAATATATTCCGGGAAGACAGAATGTCGGGGCTGATTTTCTGAGTAGAAACTGGTCTACAGAGGAAGAAGAGCAAACTGAAGATACCACTCATCCTAAAATCACCAATCAGGTCACCTCCATTGTCAAAAATGAAAACATGAAAAATGGTTTCATGTCTAAAAGTGGGGACGATTGTGACGTACGTCTAGTTTGACAAGTGAATTTTCCCTGATATGATGGATGATTTAAAGGGACCTTTAGCTTTTCATAACATTAGAACCCCTGAACATTTGTTGTAACTTTTCGTTTGCCAGAACGCATTCCACCGGGACTCATGTAGGATACAGCGACGAGATCAAAGAGACAGACCGAGGGATCTTAGGGGAGACTATCGGCGCTATCAAAGACAGTAGTTTTCCCTGATACGAGACGCAGTTGCTTGCCGCTAATTTCGCGTCTCGGTGTCAATCGAGGAACCGAGCGAACGGGGGAAAGCGAAACGGGCAGCAGCGAGCGGATACGAAGACCAGGGGGCGGCTTCTTCTCTTGATTTGGCGGTCAGATCCCCAAAAGTTCGTGAGATCAAATAAGTTGTCAAGTTTATCATGTCCCACTCAACTTACATTTCATTTTAGCTAAATAGACCATGAAGAACTAGACACGTTATCACTCGCTGGCCAGACCTTTACAGAAGCACTAGCTTTATTGAAATCTTGTTATAGATTTTCCCCTGGATTTTATATATATTTGCAGTGATTTCTATTTCTGTGCAAAGCGGTAATATATATTGTGTAAAGTGATCAGTGGTCTAGTTCAGTCATTCTATTTCAATGGAGTTTGTGTTAATTTAAATCTATTTAATTAAACCATCTCAAGAGTTCCAGTTTTAAATATAATGATCTATCTATTATATTATTTCAAAAGATAATAGATGCTTAAATTAACTTTTAAAGTCGCGAAGGAATTTATAATTAATAAATTCAGTTAAGTCCTAGTTTTATAGATGTGTGTTTTTAACCACTAGAATTCGCGCAGTGTTTATTAAATACATAATTAAATACTCGAGTGTATTATAGGCTTAACGGGAAATTCATCGCGCTTTAGAAGGTTATTTGTTTTCGGTATATTACATGTCTTTTTTTTCTTTCATACAGAGTGATCGTAACCTGTGCGATCCCAGCATTAAGAAAGCAATAAAGAAATCAATCTAAGCAAAGCAAAGCATAAACAGTGTGTAGAGTTCCCCTGACGCAGAACTTGTTGAGACTGTGTAAATTTTTAATCTTTGAGGCGATTCTATGTTTGGAATTCCGCTATCTAACTTATAGCAAAGAAAGCACACCCAAAGACAAATTTAACGCACCATCAAACAACTTAAGTCGTAACGGGAAGAAGAACACTGGCCCGAGCTTTGTTAGTTTACTGACACAGAGAGATAATTCATAATTTCCTGAACAGTGATGTGACTAGTTTTCTCACTGGACTTAAACCATACCTCACGGATAAAGTGTACCAGCACGCGTAAGAATTTTATTATCAGCGGCATAGTCAAATAGACCACACCATCCTCACCCCGGTATCAGAGACCGTGCCCTCCCATAGAAACTGTTATTAAGAAAAGAGACACAACTACAGATTCATTTTCCAGCGATTACGGGATCCTTTTATGTGCTGACCGCCTACCCGATAATCTGGGGCTAGAACTTGAACAAACACTCATACATTTAGTTGAGGTGTAACTGCTGTTGTGTTATTCTATGGAGTGCAAGATTTTTTCACAATCGGTAAGTGAGAGCAAGATGAGTGAAGGCCTTTGCTAGCGCGTGTATGAATGACAGGAAATTAATTCTTTTGTGTGACCATTTTGTTAACTTGCTTACCTGGTAACATATATCTTTTCTGTATACCCTACATTGTTCCTTTAAGTGGGATAGTTGATAATTTGTTAACTCTGTTTAAAACCACCTCCTTTCCATTTGCTTAGTAAAGGGAAGAACAGCTGGGAAGAACAGTTTTTTTTTTTATCACTTATACCTAACTTGGTAACACCTCTTTCAGAGTAATTAACTTTACTGTTAGGTTAACGTACCCGTGTTCCTGATATTATCTATCTCTGGACTGGGTTTGTCTTTGTCTAATGAGCGGGAAGGGCTTAGTCGATACCAATCTTCTTCACCCCTCCCAAACTTGTTATTTGCATTTGTGTACTTATGATAATTTATGTAATATCTGATATTTTTAGTGATTGATGTTTAAAGTGAATAAAATCACCTAAACTCATTTAGTTCTGTGTGTTGGATATACCCAAAGCCCAACATTTCCCCTATTCGTTTAATATAGTTTGTATCAACGTCGTGTGTGTGTTTGAAAACACCGAATCGGTGTGCGCGCAGATGCGAGTCTGGAAAACTGGCAAATAATTGTTTGACCAGGAGAGTGAAAGAGAAGATTGAGAGACACGATTTGTCGTAAATAAGTCTGTCTTTACTCTCCTCCAGCACGCTGTGAAGTAACTATTAAATCTCTACATTTTCTATCACTGAGCTTTCCATCATCATTTTCCACTCTAAACCGGACCACTATTTCTACGACTCTTTTCTCTCAAAATAAATTTACGACATAACTCATGTTCCCTTTGTAATCTTTTATCTTCTGCTTCCCTTTCTGCAGCTAATCTCTTCTCTTCCCTTTCTGCAGCTAATCTCTTCTCTTCTCTTTCTGCAGCTAATTTCTTCTCTTCTCTTTCTGCAGCTAATTTCTTCTCTTCTCTTTCTGCAGCCAATCGCGTGTCTTCTCTTTCTGCCTCCAATGCTTTAGCCTCTTTGTCAGCCTCAATCTGCAACCTCTTAGCCTCAGCCTCAATCTGCAACCTCTTAATTTCTTTTTCAGCCTCTAACCTTCTTTCGGCCTCAAACCTTCTTTCTTCGCGTTCAATAAATTTGTCACATTCAGTAGTGACATAGGTAATCATAACTTGCCCATCTAATCCCAACTCTTTTGCAGTCTGTACAGCCGCAGATCGAAATTTGGCCAGGTCCGCCATTTTATATCAGGTAATTAAATAAAATATCTAACTAAACAATATAATCTGTAATTATATATCCAATAGACAAAACAGGCATCAAGAGCTCAACCTTATTTAATTCCACCCAAGGATACCTTTTAACTTTTTATATTCCCTGAAGTGAATTACCCCCAATATTTATACTAGTAAGAGATTCAAAATCCCGGACCGGACCCCAATATATGTGGTAAAGTGGGATGATATAAATATTTATAGGGACTTAGTGTACTGACTGAGATCAGCTGTGAAGGTATCTGTATCTAATATGTGTAGTGTTTTACAGATAACCTTACTTACTGCCACATATTTATATCTCAGTCAGAATTATTCTGGAATATTGTGTTGGCAACGTTATATGTCTAGGGTTATGCAAATGATGAAGTGTAAGTCACCACAACAACAACAGATAAACAATTTAATTATTCCACCACACTTGACAATACTGTGACACTCACAAACAGTCAACACTCTAGAAGACTATCTTAAAAGATTCAATGATAAATTTCAGATATGTACATATGTATTGATTTTCTCTACAATAGTGATCCTGATTCAACTACACAGTGAACCAGGCAATATAATAACATGTAATTTCAAATATTATGTACACAGATATAAATGTGGTCTTTGCATTGACATACAATATTAGTATTCTATGTGTGTGAGTTGTGATGTGGTAATATGAGGTAATACTGGTTTTGTTCTTCAAGATAGATTCTTATTAGACATCATGACTGCATGTGCTTGTGTATGTTGGAACTAGTATTGGAGATGGTCTCAGTTCCGAACATTAAAACAATTAATTGCCCCTCTTTAATTAAGTTAGTGTCATTTACGAGGGGTACATAGTGTTGAGCTCTTTTGGCCACAGTGGGCTTAACTTTCGTGATGGCGGCAGGCAAGGACTCCTCTGCTCGACTATTCACTGTTTCTGAAGACACCTCACTGGTTACTATAGGGACCCAAGAGTATGCTGTCAGCCTCTGGATTCAGCAAACGCTCAGACCAGGTGCGGCTTCAATACTAGGACCACAGTCCCTGAAACAAGAAGGATGTACCTCCTACTTCAGAACTAATTTATACTATCTGGCTAGACTGAGCACAATACATCACAAACACAGAGTTCAGAGCTTTATTTTTACTGCTATCTTCTTCTGAAGCAGTTTACTCCAGTATTAACCTCCTTAATGGTTACTACGCCTCTGCACTTTCAGCTATAAGTCCTTCCATATCATAAGGTAGGTGTCAGTGTACTATCTGGTAATTCCATGTAGTGTTACTTTTCTCCGACACCTTCTGTTCAGGTTGGAGCACTATATATATTATAGGCCTTGCCTCTTGTTCGCTACTGAACTGCACATATATACAGACATAAATTATCAATGTACATTCAATTTTCATTAAAAAGAGATCAAATATTTCAGCCTACCACAATTCATGGAAATAAACACAGATACGTTGACTAGCAATGAATTCTGGCACAAATACTGGCACAAATTCCCATCTGCTTATGTTCCAGGCTTTTATTTAGCAAAAATATGAGCTGGCTTCAACGCACTGTTGCTTTATCAAGCTTATTTGAACTAGTGGTCTCGAACTAACGCTATCAATTAACTATATTAACCGACCTAACCAATCAGGCCATCTCTACCCAATCGTTTGAAAAAAAGTACTCTTACTTCCGTCTCCCTTGACAACAAAAGATAGCATTTATAGTCCGACTAATCGTGTTTGGCCTTACATATCATTCCATCCAATCAATTCAAATGTAACTTGTGGCCTATTTCCGTACAATGGTGGTTTAAAATTCTTTCACTGAGCGATTCTGATGTTTTGGGGCTGTCTGACACCCTCACTATTTTCTTTTGCCTATAATTTATTAATTCCTGGACTATTTGCGTAACACTTAACATATTCTTTGTTAGCAAGTCTTAAGGAATCCAAATATATAAGTTTAATGGAGCTAAGTGGCTGCGTTCAAAATATGTATTTTCTAGGATAGTCGTGTAGTTGTTTTTTTTTTATTTTTTATGTTAGAACCGCCACCTGTCCTGCTGTACTGTCAGACTAATGTCAGGATTTCGGACATAAAACAGTAGAATGTCAGGTTTCCCCAATAAGCGTTTTTCAGGTTTTAAAACCTAACTCTGGGAAGGGTAGTGTTTTTATCACTGTCCGTCTGAAATAAAGTTAGTGCATGTGGCCTTACACGCGTGTTAGGGGTGGCATTAATATAGCGAGACGCGTGTTTAGTGTTGCTTGTGTTGCTGCCTTCAGCCCTCCCTTCTTTCTATCTGAGTCCATCTGTTCGTTCGTTTTGGTAACGTAGTATAATTAATGTTAGGATTAATTTAGGTCATTACGCAGTGTGCCTCTCAATGTTTTTCTTAGAAATGCAATACCCGTTTTACTGTGTTGTGGAAACGCTTGTATTTATGCAGTGGCTTATATTTAACGTGGAAACGTTACAATTTGCAGACGAAGCATAAAACAAAGGGGATTTCGAGTACTGTCATTGTGACAGCACTGTTCTTTACCATTCTTCTTCCTTTTATAGAATTTATTTGTTAGGCTTTACATTTACTTTTTAATTTATATATGTGGATTAGAATTTCTCACGACACTCTGGCAATGACTTTTTCTGCCAGAGTCGGTAGGGTAACCTGGGGTATGACTGTTGAGGACTGTTTCGCGGCTTGCAGACATGTGAATGGTTGCAAACATTGGCATGCCTGCACCACGGAACTCCTCAATTGAATAAGACCAGAAATCGCGCAGATCGATGTATGACGCGTCTAGCCTAGTTACATTCTAGTCTATGTGTGGCCATTGAGCCTAACGGCAGTGTTAAAATGTGTGGTAAAACCACTTAAGGATCGTGTTTGAATATGTGGCACAGCCACTGATTATATATATATGTGGAACGGTAGATCCACTGGAAAGTGTAAGATAGCGAAAGGATCCGTATCAAAATTGATTATAGGACCAGGTAGAGTCCGTATTAGAATCGCGAACCAAGCAGATTACGTTCACCTTAAACTTATATATACGGCAGGTAAAGCCGGGCGATGCAAGCCAAAGACGTTGAATAATTATACATAGACAGGATCTATAGATTTACAGATAATGTACTCAATAGTATTGTGAAGGAATACTAATTCTAAGGATCGGATTCGGTAAGAGTTGGTTGCACACTCTATTACGCTATAAACTTAACGGTTAACCCAGACGAGCTATGTCTGTGAGAGGAACAATTGTGTAGAGTTTAGAACTATGATGAAGCCAAGTTAAATGTGTGAAATGTTGTTGCACCATTATGTAAAAGTATATATTAAATTGTTCAGTCGTCAACGGAACTTGTTGGTTGCCTGAATTATGCAAGTTCTCACTCTGTGCTGTGACTGTCATTAATCCTTGCAAGGTCAGTCCAGATGATCACAGGTACTTTCTAAGACTAACTATAATCTAACCAACACTGCGGCAGAATTAATACAATAACGACACTGAATATAATAATAATTTAATCACACCATAATGGCTTAAAACTGCACTCGAACTAGAAAACTGGAATTAGAATAGATGAATTACAATATCTGAAATATTGACAAGCAACCCAATAAACTCACGTCCAACGGTGCTGAATCTTTTAATAACATCTAGCAAGAAAAGATACAGCGGGAGACCGTAACATACTGGTGTCAGAAAGTGTTCGGACAATTTTCAGAATTCATCTTTTCCGTTACCCAATTGAACGAACTAATGTTCATGAATCAGGCTTCAAGTTGGGAAGATTCTAGTGGAAACAACTTCAAGATCAATTCAGTTCGTCACAGGCAAAGTAACAGTGGAAATTGAACAGTTCAAGAAAGTCTCATTCAAGACGCAAGTCCAAGCTGGCAACTCAAATTTACACATCAAGTTACGAAGGTCAAGGTCGAGTCTTCACTCCGATTAACGGTCTTTGAGTCGCTGAATCAAATCGATCGAATTTCATTCAATTTTTGATCCTGAACGAGCACATAGAACCAGAAAGACAATCCATACACTTGTTAAACCTCCAGATCAACCGGGGAAGTATTTCAACAGAATTTCTTTCAATATCACGTTTGAAAATCTTCGTTCAACCGGTCAAGTCTGCTTCTCTGTGAAAACAAGTCTGAACAGCTGGGAGCATTTTGTTTATTTTGAGGATCACTATGGCATGACCACATGAAGATAAGTTCTTGTCTAAATTAGAGCTTTCGACTAGATTGTGTTGTCCAGTTGGCTAGCTTTGGTCTTCAATTCTTCCTCCACTGTCACTTGTCTGTCCTACTTTGCAGTCCTAGTACTTATCATTACGTGTTTACTATCAATGTATTTTATGTAACTTCGCGGGAGGATGGATAGGGCTTATCATTGCTTCTATATTCCTTTGGAAGATTTAAGCAATTTTAACGACTTTTAGGGATAATTGCTTATATTTGCTTACTGAGGATCTAACTGATTATTAATTTTTCTTTTGAGTTAGGAAATAAATGTTTCTTCAGTAAGCCATATAACCACTTTGCTTGTGCTAGGTGTAACGTCAAGTGCCTACGTCATTTAATTTAAATAAATTAATTTCCGTTTTGTGTCACTATTTTATTCGTTTGTGATCTAAAAATCTCTCTGTCTCAATGTTAGTTTAGGACGACTTGTATCGTAAATTTTTGTAATGTTACTTTGAACATTTTATTTCTCTAATTATTACGTCTAGTACCTACTTAGTTTCTTTTTATATGTTTCATAGCGTCGTATAAGTGAATATATCATTTCATTTGCTTGTTACATCCATTGTTTATCGTCACCTGTTCTTGTCTCTGGCTATAGTAAATATCATAGTTACTTTGAGTTAATGAAGCTCATATGTTCATAATATAGTTACTGACAAATAATACACTACTATAAGGTATTGAAAACTTATAACCTTATAACCATGTCTGCCATTGAGTATTTTCTCAGGCAAGGAAAGAAGTCTGGTTTACAGGGACCATCTCTTCAGGACTTTATTATGAAAAATCTGAAGGAGGTAGAAATGGAAGAAGGAGGTGATCAGTCCTCAATTGAAGAAGAATGGTATTGGAAGGAAAATAGATTATTGAGAATCATTGATGATAGGGAAAGATTGATTGATGAGTTATTTGATGAGGTGAAAGCATTAAAATCACAAGTAGATGTAGATGGATCTAATTTTCGATCATTAACAGTTGATTTTTCAAAATGTAAGGAGTCATTAGATACTGCCTTGAGGGAGAATAAAGCTTTGAACTCTGAGATTTTGGTACTGCAAGATAACATTGCAGCATGTCAGAATAAAAGTTCCAAAATCAGTGATGACTGTTCTGATAAGGTTACTGATATTAATGAGAAGTTTTGTAAAGCAAAAGAGGCTTTGGAGGCCAGAATTCAATCACAGGTTGCTCAAATTAAGGGTCTTGTTCGTGATATGTCAAAATTGAGACTCCAGTTGAGAGAGAAGAAGTATAAAGAACAATCTCTTACTCATGAGTTGGTTACTGTGAAAGCAGAATATGAGAATTTTAAACATAAGACCAATGAGACCAAGACTTATGTAGATTCAGAGTCTGATATATTATGTGTTCTAAGAAAAGAAAACTCTGAACTCAGAGATAATATTAAACGACTAAGTGAGAAAAACAGTAAGTTACAACTTAGTAAGTCAGAACTTAGTAAACCTACTCCTTATGTGGAATTAGGAAATTTAAAACAGAGGATCAGGCATGAGAATGATAAGGAAAAAGCTCTTACCAGTGAACTGGAACAATTAAAGATAGACTATGAGAATTTCAAAGTTGAGGCCCAGAAACATGTAGATTCCAAGATGTTTCAGATTGTTGGTCTATTAGATGAGAATGAAGATCTATTACAACAACTTGAGGAGAAACAAATAGGATTGCCCGAGAAGGTTGCTGATCTTAAGGAAAGCCATTATAACTCTATTGAAGGACTACAACTTGAACTTCAACAAGAAAAGGCAAAGAATATGGAGATTGTCAGTAGACACTCTATGGAAATTGAACAACTGACTAATACTGCTGCTGCAGAACATAAAGTAAAAGATTTAGAGATTAGTAAATTACATCGAAGGGTGGATGTTTTATTAGATATCTTATCACAGGAACATGTATTGCCATCAGATGGCATTGATTTGGGTATGAAATTGGGTTACCATGATATTTCACCACACCCAAACGATTTTGTGCAGAAGCATAGCATTTCAAATGCTAAACTTAGTGGTGATGATACAGATCGCTCTCATAAGAGTAATATTCGACTTCCAGCATTCAATGCTAAGATTCATTTACAACGACGGGATAGTCGATCATTCAGAGGAAAATATAGCTTTCCTCGTCAGGATTCTTATGTCAGGGTTTCCTGTCATAACCGTTCTGATTTTCATGATGGTAGATCTTGGCGTAAGGCCAATGCTAGGTATGTCACTATGGGAAAAAGTCCACCACATGGGAATAATAATGGTAAACAAAACACCCTTACGGGATGTGAACAGATGAAGTTCCATGAGACCAAACTTCATGATGATATTTGTTATTGTTATAGTCATGAGGATCATATTGTTGGTAAAACAGCTGTTGATGGGAAATATACGACATCTCAGGGTGACACTCCTCAGCTACCACATGAGACATCTACTAATGTGGAGGATGTCGTTCATACTGTTTCTATTTATTTTGATAGGAATCGCTATGAACAGCTTTGTCTTCAAAATACAGTCAATGCTGATGGTAGGGAGGCATCGACTGTACCTTCCGGTCGGTCCGTCATGTCATGCTCAGATACGACAGGTCGGATTGACAATCATCGGGCTACACCCGATGGTGATGAGCTGCAACATGTGAAATCTGCTCATTTGGAAGATGTTGATCATCATATTGGTTCCATTTATTTTGATGAGAATCTATATACACAACTTTGTCTTCAAAAGACATTTAATACTGATGTTGTGGAGACATCGACTGAATCTTCCGAGCATCCTGTCATGACATGCTCAGACGTGACTAATAGTATTGGTCATCATCACATGAGTAAACAGCACGCTCATGGTACGACTACTCTTAAGAGTAGGAATGATGTTGGCAAAGGGGATATAAAATTTACTAGAAAGAGTCATGATGCCGGACGAGGGGTAGTTGATAATCATACTCGTCGGGATGATCACAAGGATAGCCATGATCGTCTAGCTCTTACGACATGCAAAGAACGAGATATACATAGCAATACCTCTGTGCGCGTGACTCGCACGACACATGATAGATTCAATGATTCTCGGGCTCAGTTCAGACCTGGCCGAGATCATATTTCATTGAATCGCACTGTTTTAGTGCGCAATTTGCCTTTGGGTGCGACTTGGTATGCGCTCAGGAGATTTTTCCAGCGTATCGGAGATGTTGAATTTGTTCGTATGTTCGAACTTCAACATTCTTCTCACCAACTTGCATTTGTTCGTTTTGCTCGTTATTGCGATGCTCGCAGAGCGGTGAAATTCAAAAATGGTTCTCGTTTTGCACACCATTACTTAGACGTGCAACTCGCACGCAATTCTACACCACGCACTTTATAGTTGCGTTGGATTATCTATTTTCTTCTGTCTTTGGATGTTTTGTTCTTCTCTACATCCATAGTTTAGTGTGCTATTTCTTACATTTGTTCGCACATGATAATTTTCTTTTGGTAATATCGACGTTATTTTTAGAAGATAATAATAATAATAATAATAGCACCTTCAGTCATAACTGACTATGGGAATGCGCCCCTGAGGTGACAGCCCTCAGCTGCTTATTTTCCTGGTGCTCCTTTCGACGTTTTCTCCTTACCTATGCTTCCTGTGTGAGCCTCTCTTCGCCCAATCTGAGGTGGCGCCGTAAATAGCATCGCCACTTAGTGCGATCGGCAGCTTCATCCTCCCAGGATACTTGCTTCAATTATGTCTGTCATCAGTAATACTCGCATTATTTGTGCTGACTTTACTGATCTATGTATTTTTGTCTTTATTACTGTAGGCAACTATGATTCGTTGCGTAAGTTCATTCACTTTAGGTGTTCGAATAACATGATAATTGCAAGTACTTTTATTAGAATGAATACAGGCGCATGATGTGCCGCCTTTGTGGCGATCGAAAAATGTCATCACATACTTCGATGACATCTGTCTATTTCACAACACATGGGAAGACCACATTACTGGTTTGTCTTCTCTTCTCATTACACTACGACAACATGGTTTGACTGTAAGACCTTCGAAGGTCCAGATAGGTTGTCAGGAGATTACTTTTCTTGGTCACCGCATAGGTAACCATAAATTACACCCTGATGACAATACAGTCAAGCGGATACTGGAGATTGCCACTCCATCATCTAAAAAAATAAGTAAGAAATTTACTTGGGCTTGTTAACTATTACCATAAATTTATACCACGCTTCGCACAGATTTCTGCTCCTTTGTCCGGATTGTTGGCCAAAGGTAGTCCAAAAAAAAAATATTATGGACACCGCAGTGCGAAGATGCTCTGATTATGATAAAGAATTTATTTAAGAATCCTCCTATACTGTTATTGCCAAACATACATTTACCGTTCTTGATTCAAACAGATGAATCCAGTTCCGAAATTGCATGATGTTTACTTCAATGCTATGAAGGGATACTCCATCCATGCTTGTTTGTCTCACGCAAGCTTATCCCGGCAGAACAAAAGTACGCAACAGGAGAGCGCGAACTGCTCGGGGTAGTGTGGTGCTTGGAAAAACTATCTAAGTACTTGATAGGTAGAAAGTTCTTTATCTACACAGACCACAGTCCGCTCACGTTTATCACTTCGAGAACTATGAAAAACGCAAGGATTCACAGGTGGTTTCTTTTACTACAAGAATTCGCCTTTTCAATAATTCCGATTTCAGGAACTGATAATAACCTCGCGGACTTGGTATCAAGAAATTTTACGTCACAGGATTGAGATAACTTTCTTGTCTTGATGTTGACAAGAGACATAATTTTATAATTATTATGTCTAATTAGGAATATTAATTTCATTATTTCATTTTGACGTTAGATAACATGCATAGATTGTAGTCGGGCACATCTTCGCCACCACTCTCTCACGTGCCACGAGTGTCACGTTTGGGAGCGGGGGGGATGATGTTGAGGACTGTTTCGCGGCTTGCAGACATGTGAATGGTTGCAAACATTGGCATGCCTGCACCACGGAACTCCTCAATTGAATAAGACCAGAAATCGCGCAGATCGATGTATGACGCGTCTAGCCTAGTTACATTCTAGTCTATGTGTGGCCATTGAGCCTAACGGCAGTGTTAAAATGTGTGGTAAAACCACTTAAGGATCGTGTTTGAATATGTGGCACAGCCACTGATTATATATATATGTGGAACGGTAGATCCACTGGAAAGTGTAAGATAGCGAAAGGATCCGTATCAAAATTGATTATAGGACCAGGTAGAGTCCGTATTAGAATCGCGAACCAAGCAGATTACGTTCACCTTAAACTTATATATACGGCAGGTAAAGCCGGGCGATGCAAGCCAAAGACGTTGAATAATTATACATAGACAGGATCTATAGATTTACAGATAATGTACTCAATAGTATTGTGAAGGAATACTAATTCTAAGGATCGGATTCGGTAAGAGTTGGTTGCACACTCTATTACGCTATAAACTTAACGGTTAACCCAGACGAGCTATGTCTGTGAGAGGAACAATTGTGTAGAGTTTAGAACTATGATGAAGCCAAGTTAAATGTGTGAAATGTTGTTGCACCATTGTGTAAAAGTATATATTAAATTGTTCAGTCGTCAACGGAACTTGTTGGTTGCCTGAATTATGCAAGTTCTCACTCTGTGCTGTGACTGTCATTAATCCTTGCAAGGTCAGTCCAGATGATCACAGGTACTTTCTAAGACTAACTATAATCTAACCAACACTGCGGCAGAATTAATACAATAACGACACTGAATATAATAATAATTTAATCACACCATAGGGAGCCGCGCTAGCGTAGTGGTTACAACACCGCTCTGGCGACCGGGTGATACAGGATCAAACCCGGGCGACGGCATTTGAGGATTTTTCGTCGACCGGGATTTGGACTGGATTAACTCGAGACCTGGCAATGACATTTGAAGGAGTGTCGTCGACCAGGGACTGGCGGCTCCTGAGCCGACCCAGCTGCAATGGGTACCTCCGAAATCGGCGAGTATTTGCCTGAATGGCGAGGGACACCTGTCTCTGTACAAGAAATAAAGGGATACTCACGTAAAATCAATGTCAGGTTAGACATAAATAATAACCTGAGATTTCGCCTCGAGTATTAGCGGGCGTACGAAAAAAAAAAAAAAAAAAAAAAAAAAAAAAAAAAAACACACCATAATGGCTTAAAACTGCACTCGAACTAGAAAACTGGAATTAGAATAGATGAATTACAATATCTGAAATATTGACAAGCAACCCAATAAACTCACGTCCAACGGTGCTGAATCTTTTAATAACATCTAGCAAGAAAAGATACAGCGGGAGACCGTAACAATGACTTTGGGATATGCGTGGAACGGGGGAATAATGGTTTCGACTCTGACTAACTTCAGGTATCTTACTGTTCTTGGTAGCAGTTAAGGACGATCTTTGTACTTTAGCAACTATTGTTCCTCTGTGTATCGTTGTAGCCTGTCCCGACGTGTTTATAATCATGACCGGGAAATCACGTGAGGATGAAACTTGTGCGATACCTTCTGTGACAAACATGAGGGGTTCATCATTTATATCCTCATTCTCCAAAGGTTCAATTTGTACTGTCTGTCCTGGTTCAATATAATTAGAACACTTGATTCGTCCTCTGGCTATCACAAGTGTGTTAGGCTGTACTGTGACTGGAATCGTCAACCGCACCAAAGATGCTATGTGTATATCGTCTTGTAATTGTATGTACTCCCCATTAATATTGATCTTGTTCAGGTCGAAATATATCCTAGCGTTGTGAGAGGTAAGAAAATCTCTACCTAAAATGAAATTTCTGGACATCCCACATGTAATTATAAAGGGATGTGTAATCTGTTGTTGTCCTATGTGGAACTTGATATATGCTGTACCACAAGACTTCAGAGATTCTCCTGTCACTGATGCCATAAACGTGTTTAAAGGTCGAAAAGTTACAAGGTGTTTGATTTGTTTGTATAACTGTTCTCTAATCAAACTTACTGAAGCGCCAGTGTCCACAAGTGCGCGATAATTTTTGTTATGAATCTTGAGCAGGCATGAACTAGGATCTGGGGTGATATTTATGGAATGTATTTGTTTTTGCGGTGTCCTTTGAGGAAAAGGTGTTAGATGTGACACCATATTGTTGTTGTGTATGTTTCCGGACCTCCGATGAAGGTAGTTGTCTTCTTCATTTCCTTTACAGTCATCACTAACGGTCCTGCTTAGTGATTGACTGTTCCGTTTCCCTGGTTGTACATTCGTGCTCGTCTGGTACTAAAGTTGGAAGGTGTGTGCGCCTCGGAAATTTTGACTACGCCCACGAGTGTTACTATAACCACTCTGTTGTGAATTGTTGTAATCCTGCTGGCGTAGGCGAGGATGTTGTTGTCGGCACTCAGAGGCTATGTGTCCTCTAAAACCACAATTGAAGCAAGTAGGGATATTAACCTGTTGTATGCTCTGCTGTCTGGGAAAATGTCGAGGATAATTTGTGTTTATCTGTCCCTGGTTTTCCATCCGGCTTGGGCGACGCCAACGCGAGCGGGAATGTCCAATCTCCATCGGTTCATGTTCTACTTGTGACTCAACTGTTGGCTCCTGCTCAATACATTGATTAAATCTCGTTTGAACATTTTCCTCTGTAATCGCTATCTGGATCGCTTCATTTATTGTATTGGGATCCTTGCGAATCATATGGAGTTTTGTACTACTGCCCAACAGTCCGTCAATAAAGATTCCTACCAGATGCTTCTCTAGGTCTGGTGATGCTGTCAACCCATTCAGGAATGCCTCCTCTGCCAAATTTAATAACTTCTCTGCATAAGATTGTATAAGCTCGTTACGTTGTTGTTTGATGTGGCGAAGCAATGACCACGCATGTTCCGTATTAGTAATGTCACTATAGCGTTTCGTTAACTCTTTCTTCAATGACTCATATGTCTCAGTTGGATATGTATTATCACGTCTCCTTAGGAAGTCAGTAACGAGAGAGTCAGATGAAAAATATAGTATCTTCTTTCGTTCCGTATCTGTGCTTGCGTTTATCATAGTAGCAAATATGTCTGCGTCTTTCCTCCATCTTCTGAATTCTTTCGAGTCTCCTTTAAATGGGGTTATCTCTGAACTGATCTGATTATATTTTGCGTATAAGTCAACATCATATAACGTCTCAGTAATACTCTTGAGTGCAGCCATTGTTGGTTCTTGCTCCTGTGGTGGTGACGCAAATATCAGCTGTTGTTCTTGCTGTTGTTTTTGGTACACTATATCTCCTTGTGATGTAGCCATGTCACTCGAGAAGGGCTGGTCACGGCGCCAATTCAAAAGATGTAACCGTGACTGAGTATTTCACTAGGGGGCAGAGTTGTGTGACTCGCACCAGTCTCCTTGTATATCTTCCAAGTTTTAAGTTAGTAGTGTTTGGTACTGGCCCTCTCCGCCAGAGTTGACAATTCTTGGATGAACTACTTTCCATCTTACTTTCAACCCTTGGCTCGTTCGTACCCTTCTTTGTTTTTATTCCGTGAATGATCGTACAGGGATTTTATTATAGTGATTGATGATCAGGCATTCAACGACAATCCTGCATGGATCAACTCAAGCATTTGTTTGTTCTCTTACAAAATCCTTATTTATTTACATGTAATATAAATATATTTCAAAGATGCAGGTAATTCTTCATATAGAGCACACCTGCAGTCATATCATAGTTACCTCAAGTATACATTCTATATCTCAAACGTATGTAGGCATTTAATCCCCTTTGTGCTTATCTCATCTCAAAGTACTTATTTAGCTTCCTCAAGCTCTATTTCATTTTGCCCAATCTGTCTCAAAACTCCTGATCAACTTTATGCAAAGTACTTCGTATCTCTATTCCTCTGATACATCCTGGGCAGTCCATTGCTTCTCTTCTTTAAACTTCTCGCCCAGTACCATTTCATTTACTCATTTTTCTAACATATCGTCTTGTGATTTCTCTGCTACGAGTCAGGAAAATGTTCATCAAAGTGCATAATAATTCATAAAAGGTCAATACTTACAGGTGATTCCCTGAATCTCTCCTGTGAATACACTCACTAGTGACATTATAAAACAAATTCTCTTAAGTAGCACTTTTCTCTGACTATGAAACTTCTTAGTTTACTCATACTGTTCTGACTAATCTTTATCACATCCTCCAAATTTCCTAGGACTAGCATCTCCTAACTTATCTATATACCTTATGAGTTTACTTTGTCACTTCTAATCTATCTGTGATAACTTCTACAGATCTTATCAAACTTATGGCAACCGCACAACATTCTTGTTTCTTCATCTTCAGAAATACACGACCGCAGACTTGCGAGCCGTAAACTGTTCTGCCCTTGACTTCTAGTCAGTGCTCAGCTGATCTGTCCCTGTTTACCAGCTAAAACCAATGGCGGCCTTATTTCCACTCACTGGAAAAATTGCTTACGCTTTTACAACGTAAGCGAATTCAGTGAACTATCGTCTGTTATTTTTAGACTTCTCTCACTCTATTCCCGTGTGTATTTTTTCCTCAACTCACTAAAACCTACAAGGGACTTAATTCTACGTTATCTCCCTTTGACGTTTTAACTGAACACCATATTCTCTTCTTTAAAGCTTACTACAAAATCGTTACATGCTAATTTTCTCAACCACAATTGAGAACCCACTAAATCTGCCTAACCCTAATTCAAGACTTTTATCCACCAACCGTAATATGCGGAGTTTCCTCCCTTTTCTCAAAGCATCCCTTCACTCATTTTATCTCCCTTCAACTAAGACAAATAGTCTGTATCCAAATCCATTCATATTTCCTAAACCATTTTTCTACACTCTTTTACTTAACTAAAACCAAATCACCGTTCATATAAACCTTGCTTGAAGCACAAATAATGCTCTGGGCAAACCCAACGGTGACAGAGGCTTGAATGCGCTACGATACGTCAATGAAATTCTTCGACCCCATGTCCTTCCACTTTTAGCTGCCCAAAGGTCTGTGTTTCAACAGGACAACGCCAGACCCCATTGTGCACGGTTGACCATGCAGTTCCTGACTGCCAACAACATTCTCACCCTTCCCTGGCCATCCCTGTCTCCAGACATGAGTCCGATTGAGCACCTGTGGGATGAGCTGCATAGACGTGTTTGTAGCCGAGACGTTGCTCCAGCCAATCGTCGTGATCTGTTCCAGGCACTCCAGGAAGAGTGGGCAGTCATCCCACAGGCCCACATCAGATGTCTGATCGCATCCATGCCCAGGAGATGCCAGTCGCTGATCTATGCAAGAGGAGGCCACACACCATACTAACGGGAAAGCCCGTACGCCAAAAAACTCTCGTGACCCAGATGCAAAACAACTGTCAATTGATTGGTTGAACCCTAAGGTATTCTTGTGTGCAATTTGAACAATTAACTCATTAAATTAAAAAAGGTTATTGAATGTCAAAATTATGGCTATGTGTGTGCCTTCAGTAGCTATGCGTTTCTTTTTTTGAACAGTATAGTATACACTACTCGCATCACATATCTACTATCATTACTTTCATTTTCACTATCCTTCCACTACACATCACGTGGGGGCATTGTTATGCGCATATTTTTATCAGTCAAATTTTTCAGATCTAATATCATTCATGTGATCTCTGGAATATTTCTAGAAAGGAAAAACAGCCCTGGACAGACCATTTATTGTTCTTTAGTCTACGGCAGACTATTTATTGTTCTTTAGTCTACTTAGGCCATTTATTGTTCTTTAGTCTACGGCAGACTATTTATTGTTCTTTAGTCTACGACAGACCATTTATTGTTCTTTTGTCTACAACAGACCATTTATTGTTCTTTAGTCTACGACAGACCATTTATTGTTCTTTTGTCTACAACAGACCATTTATTGTTCTTTAGTCTACGGCAGACCATTTATTGTTCTTTAGTCTACTGCAGACCATTTATTGTTCTTTAGTCTACGGCAGACCATTTATTTTTCTTTAGTCTACTGCAGACTATTTATATTAGATACCTTTCTATAATCTTGTACCAGGCGTTTTATTCTTTTTATTCCAGAAAAGGATATTAAGAGGAATTTCTGGAGAAATGATCGACTCTTTATTCTACTTCTTATCAATCATCTATTTGAGACCAACTTTTAATTACCCCAGGCGCTACAAGAACTAAAGAATATTTGAACCGATTAACGCAAATTTCTTGGAAAATTACTAATTGTCGTGAAGCCTGTAAATACACGCACATAAGCGTGAATACACACACATACGCAATATCACAAAGTATTTGTGAACTTAAATATTCTTGACATGTAGCAACTTGTTAAAATGGTTTGTCTGCTTGTGGCTAACTTTTACTGCTGCAGAACTCAGTCAGCCCTCTACTTGAGACCAAATTGGCCAGTATTGTCTGCTCATGAAGTGAACTTTCAAATTCTATGGGAAGAAGGATATTTTGGGGATGAATCTCAATAAACCTTTTCACATTTTCTTTTTTCGGTTTCATTTTTTGTCCCTAAGTACTTTCCTAAATAACCAAAACCTCCTGTTTGGCCAATAGGATGTCTCCATTTAGTTCATGATAGAAGGCGCGCTGTGTGACTGGGCGGTGCGAATTACGGGGCAAATCATTAAAGTGTCTGGTTGTCTGACCGTTGTATTAACTTGTGGAACGTCTCGTCTGTCACAGAGGGAAATACATTTTTTCCAGAGGTAAGACATTAAAAGCAGAACCAAATATGATGGAATACTGATCATTAGTCAACATTAGTTGTAATCATTTGTTGTTAGCATTCTGAGTGTTTGTGCGTACAATATTTTTAAAAAGTAGATGTGGCAGTTGATATCTTGTCGTCGTCATCAGTATCATATTATTGTTATAGTATTGTGTGACTATTTCACTAAAGGCAGCGCGTCACTTTCATTAAATGTGAAATTTACATTTCATAAGCGGTTCAACTCACAGCTAGCACCTTCACAAAGATCATCGCCGCATACATAAACTGACAACATGCCATCATTAATGAGAGACTAACAACACTAGTCTTACTGCCAGATTACAGTATGTTGCAACAAACATAACGATGACATATACAAAACACATGTTTGTTACTGGTTATTTGTGCACACGGCACAACTTTTTGTCACCGATCAATCGTCTACATACTGTCTGTCCTACACAAGGTAATGTGATTACGAAAATGTGTTCAGTTATATCATTACAATTTTGTTTAGCGTATTTTAACTTTACCTTTGTTCTTGTTCCTTTTCTGAGGAAAGGTTAAAGGAGACATTTGGTCGTTTCTCATACTAGTCTAACCATACGAGGTCAGTGGCTCCCAAACTGTGAGTCGCTGCCCCCTGTGATGGCGCAGTATTACCTCAAGGAAGTCGCAAAAAGGTGTGTGTGTATATATATATACTACTGGACAAAAGTTAAGGGCCACCATTCAGTTTAGACAAGGTTTATATAATTGATTGGCAGACTGTAAAGACAAGTAAAAATGTCATTAAAACTGAGCTCAGAGAAATGTGTATACATTTCTGTGTGCACTAGGTTAATTTTTTTTTAATGTCCAAAAACTGGGTCCCGCACGTGAAAATTGCCATTGTTGCCGCAAAAACTCTTGGTTTTTGCAACACGCCCCACTAGTTCAAAAGGTGAAAAAGTGAGTTGAATTTCTTTTTGTTAGTAAGTCACACATTATTAAAACAAGTTGACTGATCTTTTCCACGGATGAATCAACTTTATTTTGTAATAAATTGTTTACATCTGGTTGCATTTATTTGGTCCATAGTGGAGTTTTTCTTGGTGGCCCTTAACTTTTGTCCAGTAGTATATGTATATATACTGCAACAGCAGCTAAGACAAACTTCGATAAAATTAGCAGACTCCAAAATCAAGCAATGAGAATTATAACGGGAGGCATGAAGTCAACACCTATAAAAGAACTCGAAAAAATTACATGCCTCCAGCCAATGACAGATAGAAGAGACTGCAGGGCTCAGCAACAGGCCGAAAAATTCAAAAGACTAACAGACCACCCAATGTGCCATAGAATAAATGCTCTTAGAAGGCAAAGACTCAAACGAAGTAATTTTGTAGAATCAACCAAACCACAAATGAGAGCAGTATCCATAGATGAAATATCCACTGTTAAACCCATCTACACTGCACACAAGCTTCCAGCTTGGAAACAAAATCGTTTCCCTAAAATGATAGAAAACATTCCTGGAATTGAAAGTAAAAAGAGCCAAACTGCAACAGATAGAAAATCCATAGCGACAAAATACATAGAGAAACATTATCCACGCAACACCTGGACCCATGCATACACAGATGGATCAGCAACAAATGCAACCGAAAATGGAGGTGGGGGTGTCTTTCTGACCTTAAGCACTGGTGCAGAAAAAAGGCTGTCAGTGGCGACAGGACGATTCTCCAGCAACTTCAGAGCAGAGGCAGAGGCCTTGAAAACTGCAGCAGAGGTTATATTGACAGAAGAAACGGCAGAGAGACAAGTTGCTTTCTTTACTGATGCACAGTCAGTAATTGCAACGTTGAAAAGCCAAAATAATACAGACCTGGATGATCTCAGAGTAGTGCTCCACAAACTTTGTCAACGATTCAAAAGTGTTGTGATCCAATGGATCCCATCTCATTGTAATATCGCCGGCAATGAAGAGGCTGACAGAATGGCAAAAGAAGGTTCACATCTACCTCAACCTGATGCAAGCATAACTTTTGAGGAGGCAAAGAGTTTTATCAGAATCAGTTACAGAAACAAATGGAATGTAGAACATCCAGGGCACACACAGAATGATGCTTACTACCAGCTCCACAGAAGAGAACAAGTGGTAATCTTCAGACTCCGCACTGGCCACAACAGATTGAGATACCATCTATTCAACAAGCTAAAGATAGGAACTACCGATCAGTGTAACTGTGGCACTGATAAAATGACTGCTGAACATCTGCTTCAAAGTTGCCCCTTATATGTGGTACAGAGAAAGTGCATATGGCCGACGCCAGCTCATTTCGTGGAAAAGCTTTACGGGTATTCAAATAGCCTCAAACTGACTACTGCTTTCTTTGAGAACATTCAAGTGGACGTCTGAGAGTGTACGAAGAAGAAGAAGATATATATATATATATATATATATATATATATATATATATATATATATATATATATATATATATATATATATATATATATATATATATATATGTATATGTATATATATATATATATATATATATATATATACATATATGAACGGGTGGAAAAAATAACAGCTCTAATGGTTTTCACCATCACAGAGTAAACTAGTCTCCCATACTGTAGGTCTACGATCTTGAGAGATTTTATAGCGAGGCTTCCTCCGAGATAGGGCCACCCTTGGCCGATTTGACCGATTAGACGCAATCGGGCGCCTTGCCTGCGGGGGTTCTACACTCGGGTTGATACCTCCAAACAAAACAAAACAAACAAATATTTTGTATAAAAAATACACTTCTTGTTTTAAAGTTCTATGTGGAAAAAAAAGAATTATCTGACAGGTAAGTAAATATTAATATGTATACAGAAATTTCACGTGCGTGACGTAGCTCTCGTGGTTAACGATCACTACCAGAAGATGGTCGCATCAATGAATTAGAAAAATACAGAATAGTGTTAGTTCCGTACATGCTTAATACGGAACGTAACATCTTAACTCTTAAGGTCCACCCTTATTGCAGTACTTCACTTTTTGGTAGATTACAAACTTAAGTATGCGTAGATCTTTGCACTTTCATTTTATTTGTATCACATGGCTTTGAGTTAAAACATTTCAGTAAATAACTATTGTAGCAGTGAAATTGTTATTGTTAGCCTTACAAGTAAGGTTATCAGAAATTGTTATTGTTAGCCTTACAAGTAAGGTTATCAGAAATTGTTATTGTTAGCCTTACAAGTAAGGTTATCAGAAATTGTTATTGTTAGCCTTACAAGTAAGGTTATCAGAAATTGTTATTGTTAGCCTTACAAGGAAGGTTATCAGAAATTGTTATTGTTAGCCTTACAAGTAAGGTTATCAGAAATTGTTATTGTTAGCCTTACAAGTAAGGTTATCACACAGTCATTACAGTGTTAAATATTATCGTCATCATCACACTTCAGCTCCCTAAGGGGCATAGGCCTTCAACAAATTTATGCTCAATCTTCCTGTCCCGTGCTATTAGCTCAAGCAAGGTCTTTCCATGGCTTCTTCATTTCCTTCATGTCTGTCTTCAGTTATCTTCTCCATTTGTTCTATGGCCTCCCTCTATCATTGCTATCGTCTTCATTTCTCTGGTTCTTGTCATCATTTCCATACGTGATCTTGTCATACTACTTCAATCTTTCTATCCTACGCAAGCATTCATTTATGAAAGTCTGTAGCTTTCTGGTCGTCGTTTTTGTGTGTGTTGTTCTCTATGTTTCAAAAAGACTAACCTTGACATTTGAATTGAAGATTCTGATTTGTCTATTGCATTTTTTAAAAATATATCTCCATATATTTCCCAATGCAATGACAGCTACTTTAGCCTTTTATTGTCTTATTTTCATTTCATTGCCTGTCCTTTCAGCTGGTTAAATTGTGTGGGTAGGTAATAATACAGTTACACATTGTTCAGGCGCAGAAATGCAAATTGCCATAGTCGGGATTACAAAAACATGCTGCAGATGTGGAAAATGAGCTAACATACGCCAAGCTCGTTGAGGAAAACGAACTTGTCACATCTGTAAAGTTAGCAGATTTTGATGGTCTTATGCTGGTTGAGGAAATGGAAGCACTGAAGCAGATTATTCATTTTTTATACCGCTTAAAGCCTTTGAAAATCAGCTTGAAATTCCTTTCTTTGAATTAGAGAGATACCTGCTTTCTTTTTCTTTCAATCAATACCCTTTAGCTCCCCAAGGAGCACAGGCCTCAATCAAAGAAACGCCTAGTACCCCTGTCGCCATCAGTTCAAAGTCTTTCTATGCCTTCCTCATAATTTTTTTTCTTCTCTTCTCCGTGTGTTCTTCGGTCAGTATGTACTTTTCTTGTCTTCTCCGTGTGTTCTTCGGTCAGCATGTACTTTTCTTGTCTTCTCCGTGTGTTCTTCGGTCAGCATGTACTTTTTTTGTCTTCTCCGTGTGTTCTTCGGTCAGCATGTACTTTTCCTTTCTTCTCCTTGTGTTCTTCGGTCAGCATGTACTTTTCTTGTCCTGGTGATTCCAGAATAAGACTGCCTGGTAATGCTATCAAAATGTATCCCCCATTACGCGTTCAGCCCATTGGTGACAAATGGCATGCCTGTCGCACTTCAATTCTTATCTCAAACGCTTCTGTAAGTTGTCTTTACGAAGAATTCTGCAATCTGTTATTTTATTTTATTTATTTTTTGCTCAAGGCATATTTTTGAATATTCCAGCCACAATTCTAGTCAGGAGAAAGATGATTTTCTAAAATAAAACTGATTAAATATTATCCGAGGTCAAATATGCTCCAAAATACATTCAATAGCATTGTCCACAGAAATTGATAAATGAAAAAAAAAAACTTTGCTCCAACAACATTTTGAAAGAATTTGCGGAACAATCAGCAAGAAATATATTGTTTTATTTTAAAACGCCTTTTTGCCAAAATATAGTGAATAAATATAGTGTTTTATTTTTATTTCAATGTATTAGAATATATTCCTGATACCTTATCTGAAGAAAAAAAATGAAAAGTCCAGAGGCCCCACCAAAATAACCCAAATCGGGCACGCAATGGCAAAGGCCGGCACTGTTCAAAGAGGTTTCCTCTTGTGGTCAGATGTCTAAGAAACCTTCATTAAGAGACAGGAGATTATAAAAATGACCATTCTAGCCGTCTTGCTGTAAATCTCTTTTGAATTCATCTCTTTTCCGGAAGTTCATACCCATGTAGATAACTGTCGTTGAATGCCGTGTATCCAGTTTTTTTGTCCATTTGGTTTGCATCCACGCTTTGAGGTACTTTTGAAATCTAACTTATTAGTTTGTCACTGCTGAGATTGATAATCTTTTAGTATGAATTTTTAAACACGAAGTGAAATAATCTAACAGTAAGATTAAAAGAAAGTGTTAGCTTATGTTAAGGATGTTAATTTTTTTCCCCAGCTTGATACATCAGAGCCGGAACCACTTGATCTATGACTCCCAAATGTCGTTGTCTTGTGTATTGTGTATATTTTATTAACGTTAAGCTGCGATCTGAATCCGTTCTACTTATGTTGCAGTTTCCCAAATAAGTTATTTACTCCCGGTTTTATTAATTATCTGGAAGCCGCGGTAGCGCGGTGGCTAGTGCACTGGCTTCCTAGCTTGGTGTTCCATGGTTCGATCCCTAGATGCGGTGGGATTTCTTAGATCGCAAACGGCTCCGGAATGAATTGGGTACAAGAGCAACTCTGGGAAGGTTAAGGCGGCCTGCGTGATGCTAACCACATCACCCCTAGTTTGTCGATGGTCAAGAAAATATAGGCCTAATGTCATGGAATTTGGATCGATCACTTGTCCACTCCAGCAGTATTTAGTTACATTTTTGTGTGTACTAAATTACGTGCATTTTCTAGTGGTCAGCACATTACCTTTCCCCACTTTCTCTCATGTATTAGCCATTTTCTAATCACCTTACATTCCTTTCAGTAATAGTTATCATGTTTGTTTGCCCGCTTGACCTTGTTAAGAGTAGGCGGATGATGCAACCTTAATCGATAATCCGGTGGTAGATATTTTCGTATACCCGAAGTTGGGCGCCTATTTCACACGGAAAACGGCCAGCAAAGGTTGACTATCGCTGATAAAACTAGTTTGACGTCTTAGCCCAGATGGTAATACGATGAATTTGTGTTTGCACATGGACGGGGCGATAATTATCAGTCATACACACCTGAGCTGATATGTTGTAATAAGCTTCCATCAGAATCATTACGAAGATATTACTTGAGATCAATGTAAGAAGTTATTTGTAATCACTGACGAGAATATTCGGAGGTTTCACGTCCATATTTGGGAGACGTGACCTTTACAATCACACACAGAATTCTTATGAGGAATTATTTTAATAAACTCATCCTGCCACACGCGTGTATGAAACTATTGGCGGGCATTCGTAATGTAGGCATAACAACATTTCCGATTGGAGCCTTGCCTAATAGTAAACAACATGTGCCAGGAATGAAAGGGGGAATATAACTTGACACTTTTGCTGTTTAGAGCACAGTGAAAATTCACCTCGTCAAGAAAACAACCAGACCTGCCAGAGTTAAGAATAGAATCAGAATCCATTTATTGGACAGGACTTGTTTGAGCCTCTTGAGGACTTAAAAGCCCAGTAAAACTTTACTATTATTAGCAAGGCAAGGAAAACTGAAATCTGAGGAATCTGAAACACGGAGTCAAAGTGGGAACTTAATGTAAAGTAACAACATTCCAGAACACGTGCATCTTCAAAAAGTTGCCTTAGCTATTTCTCTGAGCCAGCAGTCTGTCGGTGACCCCAGAGATTTGGGGAAGTTGTATATTTATAATTCTTTGTTTTGCATTATTAACATGTGAAAAAATATGTATATATTTACATGTGAATATTAATGTGTGAACATTGCTAAGTGGGTGTCCAAGTCATTTGAGGCTGGCAACATCAGCATATAGAATGATGATTTCATGAACCACCACTGCAAGGGCTGGTGACTGCTTTATGCGAGTTTCTTATAGAGAACTAAAAGAAAAGGTAGTCCCAAGTTCCATATGGAGCAGGGATTGAATGATGAGAGAATGATGTACATACTTATTGTATTATTAACATTTTCAACCAGTGTAGATGTAAATGTAAATATATTCACTCTAAAAGTAATGAAAGTTTTCAACCTTTTCAACCAATGCAAAGGTAAATATAAAATGTAATGAATGTTTTTTTCCGCGGGTATTAGTGGCTTGAAGTCGACGCTAGACACCATCATCAGACGGGTCTTAGAGACGTGGGACCATCTTGTTAGTTACTCCATGACACTTCTTGGAACGTGCTACAACTTTCAAACTTGATCAGTGACGAGTGCGATCCAGTCATCTATCAGCAAAGACCCAAATATCAACTGGAGCAGAAGGTTATTGGCAGATAAGTAGAAACATATAAGCTGCCAAGTGAACTCTTAACCAATACTCCATAACATCACTCGATGATGATTATTGTTTGTTAAAGAATTATTCATTTTTTAAACTGTTAACTATAATTGATTATTAAATTTGTTACTTGTACAAAGACAAATCTGAAGTAGATTTAATCATTTTAAATGTATTACATCCGTATGTTTCGATCCCCAGATGAGGTGAGATTTTTTTAGGCCACACACGGCTCCTGGGTTGACCCAGCCCCAAATGGGTACCAGAGCAACTCTGGGAAGGATAAGGTGGCGGGCGTGATGCTGACCACATCACCCCTAGTGTACCGACGGTCAAGAAAATATGGGCCTAACACCATATTCCCAATATGCCTCAATGAGCGTGTAACGGGATCCTTTTTACATTCGTATGTCTCAGACAATTTCTTAAATACACTTAAAAAGAGCTATACAATAATAATAAGAGGAATTTCGCTGAATTAACTCAGTTGGGGGCTTGAACGAGCTAACGAATTATAAGATTATCTATCCGTCACAAAGGTTTACGGCAGATACTAGAGTTAACATTTGCTCAGCCTCATGCAACATTGTTCTCGCTTTTCTGAATATCTTATGAAAACTCCCTTGAGGTAGGAGCATCATTATCCTTCTATCTATAACTCTGCCAAGAGTAATCTTGTGCGAAGGTAGACACTTTTGAAGACTCACATTAGTTACTCTTGAGTTTTGGCCACTGTTGGACAACTACTGCAGAGCTAAGGGGAGGCAACCTGTGACACCTAACACCATATTCCCAATATGCCTCAATGGGCGTGTAACGGGATCCTTTACCTCCCCCTTTTGTTATCAGTTCTGCCAATTTTAGGTGCTTGTGAAAATAATAATTTTTGTTGTACATGAACTTACTATTCTGAATTACATAGTACTCTGCGGTTGTTCCACGGCCAGAAAGATGCCATTTCCGAACTTTCGCCAAGTTTTTTTTAATGCTCTTGTTCTTGTTTGTACTCGTACCTTCAAACCCAAATGTTTGAGTAGATTACAGTAGATAGCTACAGAGGCAGCAGCTAAACCTCTTGCACCTGCTTGTACGGCTATGCCTTTATCTGTAAACCCCTCATGTGCGTATTCCGTGACTTTAGTATTATATTTATAATTTGTTAGTGTCTTCTGTTCATCTAATGTGGAATCAAATGGACTATGAGCTTAGGTATTATAGTCTGATGTGATGATTGGAGTACAGCACTGTATTTGGTCGTCTTGGAGACTTTCTACTGACTTCGGGGTTCATCCATCGCCCAGCTAGATGTACTCCATTTTTCAGTGGTTCACATCATCAAATATTCAAATATAATTGGTAAGCTAGTTTTGTCAGTTTGGGATGTGCTGACCGTCCTGCTCTCGGGGAGTATGCGTCTGTAATAATGTGCCTGGTTTTGAAGCATCATATGAAACAAGCATTTTAAAATTTCATACCACTTAAACTTCATTTTATATATATATATATATATATATATATATATATATATATATATATATATATATATATATATATATATATATATATATATATATATATATATATATATATATATATATATATATATATTGTTATTATTGATCAGAATCGATATATACATATAAAAGGCAACGTCTGTCTCTCTGTCTGTTAACTTAATACTCGAGAACGGCTGAACCGATTTTGATGTGGTTTTCTCCAGCGTATTGGACATTTCTCTGGGAAGGTTTTAAGCTACATATCATCACGACACGACATCAGAAGGCTGAGCAGTAAAGAATTATCTTGCACGTCGGGAAAAAAACCGTGCGTGCGGCACATTAAATTCGATACGGCGGTAAAACTATAATAGATATATCGAAACAATGTATGAGGGACTTTTAGGGTTTAATAGTTCTACAAAAAAGTCCGGAGGGCAATAATCCCAGATCAATAGATAACTCACAATAAGCATTTTTATGTTTTCATTTTTGGCAACATTTATAAAGTTCAGTTTGCTGTTGAATGTCGTCGTAAACCATAAAGATGTACGAACACAAATTAGATCTATGTGAAGAGCCTTTACTAAAGAAAAAAGGTCCTTTACACCATATACCTACGATTTATAGATCAGGAGTAATCACGGAGTGAACATAAATTAATTAATCGAGGCTGTGCCGGACGATGACGCGAAGCTCGCGAGCATGTCCGACATCCTACATTTCAGGCAGCATGTAGAGCAATGGGTTTAATAGAAGATGTTGTTCATTGGAACGATACACTGTAGGAAACTGCTTTGTCCAGTTGACCTTCGTCGCATTGGTATTAGTTTGCCAATATTTTGGTATTTTGCCACGTATCTGATCCACTATATCTGTGGCTTTTACAAAGAGACAGCATATCAGAGGAAATTTTACAACGAATTCGCCATGAACAGTCTGTAGAAAACTTTATATATATATATATATATATAGATATATATATATATATATATATATATATTTATATATATATATATATATATATATATATATATATATATATATATATATATATATATATCCAGCAGGTGGGCTTGAACATCAACCTAAAGAAGACAGAGATCATGACGCTCAATGTGAGCAACCCTGAGCCCATATCAGTAAGGAATCAGCAACTGGAACAGACAGATGCCTTCACATACCTAGGATGCATAGTAACACCAGACGGCGGAGCAAGCAAAGACATCAACAACAGAATGAACAAAGCAAGAACAGCCTTTTTTAGTCTAAACAACATCTGGAAGTCCTCCCAGTACAGCACAAGCACAAAATTAGGATTATATCAGAGCTGTGTGCTTTCTGTGCTTCTGTATGGCGCGGAGAGCTGGAGAGTTACAGAGAAGGAAATGTTGAAATTGTCCTCTTTTCACACAACATGCCTAAGAAAAATTCACCGAATCTTTTGGCCGAATATCATCACCAACAAAGATCTGCTTACTCGGAGCAAGCAAGAGGACATGCACACATCATAGCTGGCAGACGCTGGAGCTGGGTTGGCCATGTCCTCAGAAGAGACCCCGATGCCATCACAAGAACAGCTATGCTATGGACCCCTGAAGGAAAACGAAAGAGAAGCCGACCAAAAACAACTTGGCGGAGGACTGTGGAGGCTGAGATGCAAAGAATGAACCAGAGTTGGGGCACTGTACGAAGGATGACCGCCGACCGAGCAAAGTGGAATCAATTTGTTGTTATCCTACAAGACGCCACCAGGCGTAATGGCCACTGACTGCTTTGACGGTCGGCGGCTAAGGATCAAAGAAGAAGCAGAATATATATATACGTAGTAAAGTGCAATTGTTAACTGAGGAATCATCCATTTCAGTTTAAGAATGCGTAACTGAAATTTCTCTTTACCAGACGGACGTAGTGAAATTGGTAGGGCCTTTAAAAACCCAAGTCAAATTCTTTCAAACGTGTAAGTGCGGTCACTATATGTCATCTCGTACCAATTGTCGGGCCCTATTCTCACGTTTTGCATTTTTTTATATCTAAGTTGAAAGATCCTAACTTTCAATTTAAAAAAAGAATCTTTGAGTAACTTACATATAAAAGTTATCGAGGGAACATTGAGTTTTAAGTGCTCACAGTAAAATCATGTCGCAACCGATCTTGTACACTTGACATATAGAACTGACAGACACCAGCACTTAAAACAATAAACAATATTTCAATTGCCTCTTTACGAATTTTAAAGTCCACTAATAAAATGATATTAACAAAGCTATTGGTCGCTGAGAGAGAACTTAATAACTAAATAGCTTTCGCTGTCCGAAGTTTACGGCCAATCTGCCGGCTTTTGTTGTTTCAAGAGCAGTTGTCTCTTGTTTGTGTTGTCTGCCACTCCCGAAAATGCTCTTTTCATTCCTGTCTCTGTCTCTTCTCTTCCTACTTGCAGCCTTACTTATTCTTTGTAGCCAAATGTGCGTACTTGCACACTCATATACTTTATTTTCAAAATATATATTTAATAGTTTACGCAAAAACTCAAAGCCAAACAAGCCATAAGTACATAAATATACATGCGTGTCACATATGGAAATAGTCGCAGCAGTGATCGTCCACTTCCCCCCAAGTTTATATGTTTTTTTCTACATGAACGCCTGATTCACTACAGCAATTAACACGTGAGCCGTTCGTCAATTAAACACGGTGGAACAGAGCGTAGGGCGCAGCATGGTGAAATCGTTCTTTGATCAGGGAAACACGCGGGCCAGGCCAGGCGTTAACAAGAGGCCATGCGTTAACAGTTTCTTTGAAGAATCAAGGAGAGCGATCAGAAACTCTACAGCTGATAGACGTCCACCTGGAATTGAGTTACCATAGTCTAACCATAACGAGAGGCGTGAAATTCTCAACTTACGTAGCCTGCCGCACATATCTATCGGCAAGACTGGAGCGATAATCCAAACATGACAATAGCGCTCGAGATCGATCTCGCGCCACCGCGCGCAGCAAGTATGGCAGAATAATCCTTTCATTTCAGTCATAATTGACGAGAAATAAATCGCCCCGCCACCTGGACGGTAGCACATTCCATGACTTTTCGCGCATTCAAGCACACACGACCACATCATCGGAAACAAAGAACGTACGCACAACTATGAATTATTATACCTCAGCTATCACTAAAAGTTTATTATCAGATTGCGCAGAGATTTTTGCCTAGAAATTCACTCAGCTCGTTATTGATCATCACTCTCCTCTCTCTATATCCTAAACCCCACAATGATATTCTCGTACAGATTGCTATTATTAGAATTTCGTGGAGACTCCTATACTGCTAGTTCTCCATCCTGTCAACTACACTGAGAGTTTTAGACCGGAGGGATGAATTATATATTCATGCCTTTGACGTGGATTTGATGTGTTTTTAAAGTTTTCATTTAATCATTTCACTTGGGATTTATTCTGTTGTTTAAATGAATAGCATTATATTATGAATAACATTTATAGCATCAAATCTCTTACTCTCTTTTCTCTCCATCCAGCGCTGTAAAGTAAAAATTTCTTCTAAAATCAGCGACTCCAGCTATTCTCCTCCCCATTAATCGACGATATGTTTTACAAAATTCTGAGACATACAGTAAATCTACACATATCTATACACAATAACTGTCTAATGACAAAGGCGCTCTCGTCACACCATTCATGTATTTACTAATCTCTCTCTCACTTTAACACATACTTTCTTTTAACTACTATGCTAACGTTAATAAATGACTAGTGCGCTTACAATTTCACACGCAGTTCCTCTAAAAGCGAGATAGGAACCAAACAGCCAAGAGAGTCACTCATATGAATTCTATAAAAATCTATAAGTTTAATAACTGGAAATGGCGTGAAGCTTACCATGCGAGCGACCTCTTACCTTCACAACTGAGACCAACATCGATAGATCATATAACTAATTGACCTCATATTTACGCTGACTTACAACTATTGTTAAGCCTTACACCACCTATCCAGATTATCTTACACCTGCACAAGTATTCTCCTCTCTAATCGGTCCCTAACACCCATTTGAACTAAGGCTTTTACCAGTCTTACACTCTTACTAAGCATCAAAAATAGACAATACCCCCATGAGCTCTCTACGCCACTGAATGGACCTGTCTCTGTGGATTACCCACTTTCTTCTCTCATATTGAGAGCAATGAGAGCACAATACCCAGCAATCATAAAAGCCATTAATTATATAATATTCAACCTGATCCAAGAAACTAATTACCTAGATTTTCAATTTATATCAATCAAACTCATCAGCCAGCTTGGTATGGCAAAATAAATATATATTGTTCAAAGCAACATTTGTGTAAATTATAAACATAGTGTCAACTACCCTTCAGTAACCCAGAGGTTAGACAACAACAACAAGAGACGCGTCTCTGAGTATTCAATCCCTCTGTTGAGCGAGGTCACTGCACGAAATTCAGGGGTAATGTGGAACCTTGGTGAGCGTACATGACCTTGCCACACCTACGTATCGTCAGAGACCTATACTCCAACCACTGAACGGAGTGCAGAGATACCGTAATTTTATTCTAAGGAAAAACAATTAAAATGGCACGCGAACTCCAGCTACTCCCTCGAAAATCTTGCAGTCCTCAACATACGCGCGCGAGTCTCCGCTCTGGTGCTAGGAGATTTTGGCAAAACTCAATAAATAAATGAATCACCCACACACGACATCAGACGCTACAATACCACTCTATCACACTTACTAACTCCAGTGAGTTCTAATATTTCTTCCAAACGGTCCACACTCCACCTCCTAACAACTACTTCACGCACACTGAACTATAAATCAAAGCGAAATTCATGAACCTAACTGTGCGTACTAAACTGCTACCTACACCAGCTACTGAATCAGCAGGAGAATTTGCAGTCCGCCAACTGAACGACTGGCGATGTCCTGAAAACTGACATAAGAGACACCACCTAATCATGAACACCTAGTAATAGTATCCTATTCCCATCCAGCGTGTCTGTCTTTACACCACACTATCATAACAAACATACCTGCAACTAACTCCTTTCTTAAGCTGTTCTATGAATGTGGCTACAACGTAGAAGGATTGGAAATGAACTGTAAGAGAGTCACATAATTTTCTAGTTGATTACCACTATCATAGAAATCTATTCTTTTCTTGTTAATACTCAACCTTGAGTAGTCACCGAATAGACTTCAACTTATCAACCATCTTATTGTTACACCTATATTGACTATATCTCACTATTGTCGAGGCTTAAATAACCTTTGGGTTAAATAACCTCTTGGAGCGGTAATCATTACTTCTTCTCATTTTCCAGTTCCCAACACCCAGAGAGTGGAAAACCTATTTGTGAATATTCAACATATATACCAACAAATCATTTTATGATGTGGTAAACCATTTATTCAACGAGGGAAGGCTCCAAAAAGTTAATGCTCCGCCTATTTTTCTATGTGTATGACACCATTAATTTAAACTTTTGCATTCGTGTAGGCCCAATTTGCCGCAGCAAAACCTCACTCGCGAAACAGGTAAAATTTAAGGCAGGATTCCTCACAGACAAACACACAACTCCTGTACTGAGTAAAGCATTACAAAACACTGTTATTATTCAAGATAACGGGTAGCACCAACCGTCCACACTCGAGAGTCCACACACCACACCAAACCCTCTCTCCAACCTACACACTCTTCACAACAACATCTAGCTCCCAAAGACATTCGGCACTTAAAACACAACTGCGCGCGCGTTCAATGTCCATAGAAACTCTTCCTCCATGACATGCGACACAGGCGAAAATCCCACAGCCAACCCACATCGATCGCGAGACAACGACTTCAGGTTCCATGAACGTTTGAAAGCGAAACTGTTTCTATGGCTGACGATATATAATCAAACAGTGGATGGTTCCGCGAGCACAAACTCGCGTCCGACGTTTCTATAATGTGAGAGGTACAATCGTTGTGAGTGAGCAAAGACTATCCCTGTCACACAGCGCTCCTCTAGGCTCAAACTCACTCCCAATAGCTTCACACACCCGCACAAGCGAGCGACCTGGCCGCGTCCACGCGTATTTACCAAAGCAGAGTACCTGACTCCACATACACACACAAGCATCGAGTATTTTGAAATGCGGCATCATTCGTGGAGTAGACCGTCTGGTACACAACTGGATGTAAACTTTCTTCCATGTTACCCATCTAGTAAAGGCAGTGTCCAGAACATCATTAAAGACCTGGGTTATTCAAATGATTTGTGCACGGTGGGTACCCAGAATGTTTAGACAGACAGACAACATCCGCCGACAAGAAAGAAGTTCAAAAGTTCACCATGTCTGTAGGGAAAGTTATGGCCTCCGTGTTTTGGGATGAGAAGGGTGTGATTCTTCTCGACTTCTTGGAACAGGGAAACACGGTGAATGCAGCCCGTTACATTGAAACTTTGAAGAAGCTTAGAGGTCGTCTTCGGCGACTTTACCCATTAAAAGATCAGAGAACTGCACTACTGTTGCACGATAATGCCACGCCACACACCGCTAAACGCACCAGTGATGCGATTGCCGAATTTGGCTGGACATTATTACCACATCCCCCTTACAGTCCCAATCTTGCACCTTCTGACTTCCATCTGTTTGGACCACTGAAAGAAGATCTTCGCGGACATCACTTTGAGGACACCGAGACCCTTAAACGCGCCGTACGCCAGTGGTTTAGGAAAAAGGACACACATTTTTACCGTGCGGGGATACATGCCCTTGTGAGAAGATGGACAAAAACTGTAACAAATAACGGAGACTACATTGAGAAATACATTTTTGAAGTTCAGACTTGGGGCTATATTTCAATGTGAATTTTATCTGTTTTCTTGCCTATTGAATGAAATTAAAAATTACGAGGCATTACTTTTTGACCGTCCCTCGTATTGATGCATATGATTTATGTTGTAAAGTTCTAGGGATAAATAAACTTAATAAACCTTAATTTATTGCGTTGGTCAACCCCTGTCCATCTATATTATCCATAGTTTGTTTTTCACGTTCGTGCGTTTTTGTCACAGAATTGTGTGCATGTGGGTGCAGTGTAACTTGTATTTTGTACAAGGAGAGAAAGTGCGTCTGATTTAAATTTAGTCGTACAGGTAGGCTGGATTAGAGAAATTACTCAACCCAGAGATTGTCCTTTCTCTTACACGATTACCTCGTTATAAAAACTATTTCTTACACCTTACTTTCACATAGTTATCACTATCACCTTTGCTCAGACAGGACTATAAACATCTATTACCTATCTGTTAAAATTTACGACAATGCCCACAAACACAAATCCACAGACGAGCACACCGTGAGTGCACAGCACTAAACTCTAGCATATAGAACAAGAATCTCGGCTTAACTGTAGCACCTCACTGTGACAAAACGTCTGTACGTGTTCTTTTGGTGGCTCTCTCACACCTTTAGCCACTACGGTAGTATCATTTCTTTTCTTCATTTTTCTAACCCACCGCTTTAATTGGCATTTTGTTGCCCTTTCATCCATTATTTTGCTCTCTATGTTGGATTAGTAGGGTGAGTCTCTAACACTCTACTCCACTACGAACGTATCTGCTTTACACGCAGAATTGTTTACGTTCCGCAAGGTAAATGCGATAATACCAGGTAATTATACCGGTCATACGCTTATCTATTCTCTCAGCCTGACAATCTTTGGAAACGCGTTGGTCCAACATTTGACCACAGGTGAAAAGCTGATGACGGTGTTTACACAAGATGGTAAAGCGCCCGACTGCTGAAAAGAACCAGATTTTTTGTCTGGGGCTGTCGACGACCGCGACTGTTTGTCTGGCAGATTACACATGTGGTAGATATGTTTATCGCCTTTGTGGGAACATCCCTAGTGATTATTGAAGATAAACTGTCTGCGAGTAAACATTGGCGGAAGACATTACGCCAGGAAAACATGGTCACAAGATTGTGAAGAGGCAGATAGATGTCACCGGAAATTTTATGGCATCGCTGAAAGATGTCACGCGTGGGAATATTAAATTTAATATTTTAAACACGTGGGGGATTTTTTGAATTAAACACCACGACCCACATAGTCTAAAGAGATCCCATTGGTTTGAAGTAAGAAGCCAGAATAAACTATGGATCCTATTGGAACATCCGACGGAAGCACAATCTGTGATGTGAACTGAGAACTACACATATAATGTAATGAAATCAGAGACACAGAACACAGAGACTGCAGCGCACGTTATATGAGGTACTCCCGGAAGCCAGTGAGACATCGGACTTAGAATTCCTATATTATAAGTGACAGATCGAAGTATTTGGGAAACTTTCCTAGACCAAGTGTATCGCAGAACACCCGTCGAAGAGGAATTATCAGTTTCCCAGACCAAGTGTATCACAGAACACCCGTCATAAGAAGGAATTACTTTTATTGGAGTATTCATCAGGACTTACAATTCAGCCCAGGAAGTCTCTAACATTTTAAATAAGGAAAACCGGAATATCTGAGGAAACTGAACCACATGGAGAGGGAATTATCTTATTAAAGAAACGACACCCCAGACGCGTGTATGAGGCCGATTCAAGTCTCTTTGATCCATCTGAGCAAAAACGTCTGTGAGCCAGGATTGGCGTAAGTTGTCCTTTTACATTTTATATTACTAACATGTGAACTAACATATATATATATATATATATGTATATATATATATATATATATATATATATATATATATATATATATATATATATATATATATATATATATATATATATATATATATATATATATATATATATATATATATATATATATATATATATATTTACGATGTGAATATTGAAATCTGAAAATCGCTAGTGAATGTCCTAGTTATTTAAGGCTGGCAACCTCAGCGTAAAGAATGATGATTTCATGAACCACCACTGCCAAGGGCTGGTGGTTGCGTTATTGCTAGTTTCGTAAAGAGAACTAAAAGCATTAAAGTAGTCCCAGGTTCCATATGGAATAGTGAGGAAAAGATGAAGAAATGAAGTACATTCTAATTATAATACTTACAGTTTCAAACCAGTGTAAATGTCTTTGTTAACATATACAATTTAAAATTAATGGAAGGTTAAAACTATTCAAATCCGTGTAAACATAAATGAAAACATTTTCAATTTATATTGTGAACACTTTTCAATCAGTGGAAATGTAAATGTAAACCTATTCTAACCTTTTAATTTAATTGTAATGTAAAGCTAAAGCTATTCAATTTAAATGTAAAAGAAAGTTTTATCCCGAGGGATTCAATTTAATTCTCATCGAGGGTAAATTCTGAGATAAATGGGATGGTAGAATAGAAGAGAGGGGACACATAAGTATGAGTCGCAAATTGCAAAACTCATAACAGCGTTTTTTTCCTATTCTTTATCATAGTTATTGTTGGTACCAGCAGAAAGTACTATCTCTGGAACCAGAAGGGAACAGTGGCCTAAGCTTTAAGACGAGGGACCAACTTTGTAGACTCTCCTTGACATTTCTGGGAAACGAGCTACACCTTACAACCTTGACCAGCGACGAGCGAGAGCAGTGTAAAAGGAACCCATCAGCTGGAGCAGAAATTAATATGAGCAGCTAAGTACAAAATATTTGCTTCCAAAGTTAACTTTTTTTCATCGTCTCTATAATCAATCAATGATGACACTTTCTTCAAAACTATTCAATTATTTTTAAACTGTTAAAACTTAAGTGATTATTAAATTTTGTTATTTGTAATTTTACTAATTTAACTTCGATTTAATAATTTTAAAGTTACTGCATGTTTGTCTCAGTCAATTTACTACGCATACTCTAAACAGAGCTATACCAGAATAATAAGAATTCCACTGAGTTAATCAGGGGTGGCTGCTTAACGAGCTAATATTAATCATTGCTTAATTCTTCACAAAAGTGGTCGGCAGATTCTAGAATTAACGTGCTCAGCCAAAGCAGCATTGTTTTCGCTTATCTGAATATCTTGTGAAGAATCCCTTTGTGATAGAAGTGTCATTACCCTTCTATCTACATCTCTGCCAAGAGTAATCTTGTGCAAAGGTAGACAACTTTGAGGCCCATATTAGATACTCTTGAGTTTTGGCCACTGTTGAACCACTAATGCAAAGCAGGGGAAGCAATACCGTCACACACAAACACACACACACACACACACACACATATATATATATATATATATACACCAATGTATAATTCAGGGTGTGCCAAATGTAGGCAATTTAATATATAAATTAAATTAAATGTTCGAGATGGCTGCAATAAACAACCGATTTGATAAATAATGCATAGAAGTTAGGTCTGGAGACCACATCGTCCAATGCATTTGGTTGAAAATATTTCTTGCAAAAAGTTCCTGATGATACTAGCAAAATGTGATGGAGCCTCATCTTGCTGAAACAACTGTCACGGAATTGACCTTTTATGAAGAATTAAGCAATTATTAATTTCAGCTCGTTCAAGACCCCACCCTGATTTACTCAGTGGAATTCTTCTTATTATGGTATAGCTCTGTTTAGAGTGTATTTAGTAAATTGACTGAGACAAACATGCAGTACATTTAAAATGATTAAATCGACGTTAAATTTGTATATTTACAAATAACAAATTTAATAATCAACTAAGTTTTAACAGTTTAAAAAAATAGAATAATCTTTAACAGAAAATAACCATCATTGTGTGATGGTATGGTGTTTTATGTAAGAAGTCACTTGACAGCTTTTTAGGTTTGACTTAGCTGCAAATGGTAGTTTCTGCTCCCGCAGGGTTTTTGGGTTTTGTGCAGATAGGTCACTGGAGTTCTCGCGTCTCTGGTCAAGATTAAAAGCGCAGCACATTCCAAGTAAGATCAGGGAGTTACTGCAAAGCTGGTCCTGCGTCTCTAAGGCCCTCTGATGATGGTGTCTAGCTCGACGTCAGGCCACTTCTACCCTCACTTTGTTCCAGAGATTAGTACCTTCAGCTGGTACCACCAAGCCAATATCGGCTCACAGACTGTTTGCTCAGAGGAATAAAGTTAAGGCACTAGCTTAGTTGCCTTTTTACACGTTTCTGGGGGTGTTGTTATGTTAACAATGAATTCCCACTATGACTCCGTGTTTTCAGTTTCCTCAGATCCCGGTTTTCCTTATTAAAATGATAGAGTTTTCATGTGCTGTTTAAGTCCTTCAAAATACTCCAACAATAGTCCGGTCTGATAAATGGAAGTCTGATTCTCACAGTCTGTACTCTGGCAAGATCTGGTTGTCGTCTTGGCAAGCGATTCTCACAGTGTCTTAAAAGTGCAAAAAGGTGAGGTTATATTGCCTGTCTTCCCCCGCATTTGTTTGTTACGATGCTAAGCAGGGCTCCAATCGTTTCTAACATGCGTGTTTTGTGGGGTAATTCAAAATATTTCCACGTAGGAAACATTCTGCGAGTAATGCAGAGGTCACCTCTCCCATATTTGGCTATAAAACATCCGATTGCCTTCTGTGCAATGGTTACAAATCCAACATCTTACTTTTATCTCAAGTAATATCTTCGTAATACTGCTATCCGGATGCTATTACCTCATTCCGTCTTCCAGCTGCATGTCTGTAATATGTCCACAGACGGATAATTTATCTCCCCGTCCTTGTGCAAACACCGACCCTCGTGTAACTATCTGGGCTGTGCCTCTTCACGACAGTAATTAAGAATCCCAATCGCCATATCAGCGCTAAATAAACTGGCTGGGCGACCCATACCACAATTTGTGGATCATGTTGCACATGTCCTTCCGTTGCCCAGTGTGTGTTTTCAATGGCCCAATATCGTGCATTATGTCTGTTGAGTGAACTGTTTAGGTGAAACACTGCTTCTTTGAAGCAGATGTTCAACAGTCAATTTATCAGAGCCACTGTCATATACATATTAGGAACATAGAAAGTACATATGGCCGTCATCAGGATCATTCTTGGAAAGATGTCATGGAGATGCAATTTGCCTCCTACTGACCACTGCTTTCTGTGAAAATATTCAAGTAGTCGTATGAGAGTGTACGAAGAAGAAGAGACACACTGCTTCATCGCTGAACATAGTACATTTCTCAAGCCGCCGATATAAGAAAATGCATCTGTGGAGCTTTACTATTGGTATATATATATATATACTACATTTGCAGTTGAATCTTGCAAACTAACTTATAACTTGTTAAATAAAGAAGTGAAGACAAAAACTCGAAGAGATAAAAGACATTTCATCAATGAACTGGCCGTAGAAGCTGAAAATGCTGCAAGAACTGGTAATTTTAGGTGCCTTTATCAAATTGTCGGCGTCTGTGGCCTAATGGATATGAACGCAGTTTCATAATCCAGATATACCAGGTTCGAAACCTGCTGCATGCGGTTTGGTAGCAGATCGCTTTGTGTGGATTTTTAACAATGGTATAAGCGCCGTACCGTTCAGAAAGCAATGGCAAACTACTGAATGAAAAAAATTGCCTAGAAAAATCACAAACAGCCAATAAAAGCTGGGGTTGATTGCCACGTCCTGTAAAGGATAAGCAACTAACTTATCAAATTACAAAACAACTATGTCACCAGCCTACTGCTATGGAAACACCTGTTAAAGGTAAATTAGGGAATTCAATACCAACAGAAAAAGAACACATGAAGAGATGGGCTGAGCACTTCATGGAGGTGCTAAACAGACCACCACCAACAGTAACATCTGATTTTAATAATGAAACACCCACAACCACCTTGCCAATAACTTGCGATGAATTCACGCTGGACGAGATCAAACAAGCCGTTAAAAGATTAAAAAATTTTAAAGCTGCTGGAGTTGACGAAATTTCAGGGGAAATGATTAAAGCAGTTAATGACAACAACCTCTTGAGAATTTTAGATATTATAAATGAAGTTTGCAGAGAAGAACAACCACCACAACAATGGAAAGACAGTATTATTGTAAAGTTTACCGAAGAAAGGTGATCTATCAGACTGTAATAACTGGCGTGGTATATCTATATTATCAGTACCTGGAAAATTATTATGTTGCATGATGTTAGAAAGACTTAAATTGCATGCTGACGAAAAGATCAGAGAAGAACAAGCGGGTTTCAGGCCGAAACGATCATGTATTGATCAAATATTCACACTAAGAATGTAGTGGTGTTTGATGGTATTGTATGATGGTGATATTACTAATTGTAATTGTATGAGGCCAGCTGTGAAGGCTCCTGAGATAAAATGTAGTTGTGAATTGTCAGAAGGCCTTTCTTGCTACCACTACGACCTCACACTTAATTTTTTTTAATGAATGTGGCTACGTAAAGTGTCTAGGGTTATGATATGTAGTGTGGTGTAATAAGTTATAGATATACCCACAGATATTTAACAAGACTAATAATATTAATAAATGTTACAACACACTGAACTAACTCAATAGTGTAAAATTTTTTTGATAGAATTATATTACATTTATTTTGTTCTGGATCAATTTTTTTGGTTGACCAGAACTTAAAAGGATTTAGAGATTATGAAATGAAATGCATGGAATATTATATCATAAATGCAATAGTGTACATATACATGTACTATACTAGTTAGTTTTATTAAAATGTTCTAGTAGTCATCTACTTGGGAGGATATTTAATGTTTGTGCTGTTGGGGTGGCCTCATCACACCTGTCTATATTGACTACACAGTGTCCAGAAAATGGTGGGAATTTTTATGGGGGTATTAGTAACTAAACGGTGTTGGTGAATGTCCAGCAGACCAGAGGCTCACTCATCTGGTAGTTGTAGCTCTGGTGCTGAACTCAGGTGGTCCCACCTCTCCGTGCTGGCGGGCAATAATGGTGGTCTCTGTCACAAGTACTGCACAGATACACTCGAGTAAGTCACCAACTGAATAGACACTGCTTGGTTGACAACAGAAACTCACAGCTCTGCAATCAAAGTATGGGCCATGTGTCAAAATCTATTCTCTACCCACGTCTGGACACAACACTGACACAACAACCACATCATACAGACAGGTCAGATCTCTCTGACCAAACAGCACATTTACCATGGTGGTTTTACATCAGATAGATCCTCCCAGACTATAGATTCTGAAAAATATTTATTAGTTGTCTGCCCTAAAAGAGGATAGGTAATATGTTTCATTATTCTCAACACTTGATCTGTCTTGCCTAACCCTTGCTGGAGTTTATGTACATTGTTGGTCCCTAGACCCTGACTTGGGCGGGGGGTCTAGAGCAAATCCCTACTTGTTTGTAAGGCTAGATTTCGATATGGCAGTATCAAATCACTCGAACATGAAACAATATTCAAAATATATAAGGAAATAATTTCAATCTTACCAGATTATGAATAAATAACACAGAATTGCTAGCAAAACTCAGCTGAGCTGCTGGCTATAGTATGGCGTCCCTAAATTTATTACACTTTCTTTCATATGGAAATCACCACACTTTAAAATCTGTGTCTATCACTGAACAACTATTGAAGAATGGCCCCACTTTCGCGTCTGAGCGCTAATGATATGATTGTCTGTGGCCAATCACTGCCTAGGTTTATTTTAAATTCAAATTTCCTACCATAAAGTCATTTCAGTCATGCTTCAGTCAAGTATGGATGGTTATCTGTTAGTCTGTCCGTCTCTACTTGTGTTTCTACAAAATGTACTTGATTTTTGAACCAACCTTTCTCTCCCCTCCAAAATTTTGTCGTTAAAAGTTATATTTAGACACAGCTACCACCCAAAAACCCTCTCCTCCATACTAAGTAAATTTGAACACCTGCGTTTCGAGGTCGTGTTTTTTTGTGCAAATAGCGACACTTTTTATTCAATACAGTCTGTCGTTGATGTGAACAACACTGTCTTTTGTCATTATCTTCAATATTATCTATCCGTCTGTAAAATTAAGAACATTTTAGTTCACTGCTCAGAATGGGCCATCCGGCCAGCTAATTTTTATATTCCTAACATTAATATTAAGAAAAAAAGTACTTTTTAATTTTTGTAATATTCCTAACATCTGCGTTTAGCCGCTGAATTCAAATCAAGGGCTTGGTATCGCAAAAGCGTCCAATAAATGACTGTGGCGTAACATATATATGGTCCCTTCTGTCGAGTTGCTTACTTTTTATGTCAACTTGGGAAACGTGACTTTTCTCCGTTTCCCCCCCAATTGCGTCTCCTTAGCCTTTCTAGTCTCACGCAATCTTTCCAGTCATATTTTTTTCCTTTTTGATCCGCCGTTCCCCTCCTGTCTAGCAAGTCAATTTTTATGGAGGATGATGACCCGCGGTCTAGGCGATCATGTACATCAGCAGCCTACGCATTATGTTTTTATCCTTAAATGTTATCTTTGGAGGTATTTTACCGTTGTATCTCTGTCAATTTCACTACACATCTCCCCACTTGAAAACATGCCTATGGCAAGTTCCAAAACCAGCGATACACATAGGTAAAATTACTCCTCACGTCTGCCACTACTCTAATTTTGATCACAGGGGTGCCGACTGAGGAAATCTGCACCGACATTCAATTTGCCTGGGATATATTGGATACTAAACTGATAAGGTTGAAGCAATAAAGACCACCTCAGCAATCTTGCGTTTTCATGCTTAGCCTGAGACAAGAACACGAGAGGCTGATGGTCCGTCTCCACCACAAAAGTCCTACCATACAGATAGATTTGAAACTTCTTTATTGCCCAGATTAATGCTAAACATTCTTTTTCGCTTGTGGAGTATCCTTGTTCCGCCTTATTCAATTTGCGGCTTGCATAAGCGACTGGTTTCAGTTCCCCATCAGGTGAAGATGATCTTTGCAACAAAGCCCCTCCGAGTCCTACATTACTTGCATCGGTTCTTAAGACAAAGTCCTGTGTCAAATCAGGCAGTTTGAGAATAGGCTTGCTAGTGAGTTTTTCCTTTAACTCTTGGAACGCTAGTTCACATTGTGCAGTCCAAATAATTTTATCTGGAAGTCCCTTGCGAGTCAGATCAGTCAGAGGAGCACAAATAGCGTTAAAATTTTTGATGTATTTCTGATAAAATCCGCATAACGACACAAATGATCGCACGTCCTTTTTTGTTTGCGGCCTAGGTGCTCTCTGCAGTTTTTCCAAGTTCTTAGGATCAGGGGTCATATTACCCTGATATACAGTGTGTCCCAAGAATTCCAACTCTTTGCATCCAATACAACATTTTGTGGGCCTAGCAGTTAAGTTCGCCTCCCGAAGTCTATCAAACAACATCTCCAGAGCTTCAATGTGTTCTTCAAATGTCTCTGTGGCGACGAGAATATCATCCATGAAATTCGTGATACATGGGTTATTCAGGGGATCCAACAATTTTCGCATCATCCTTGAAAACACACTCGGAGCATTTTTCAGTCCGAATGGTAGCATATTGAATTCATAATGTCCATCCGAAGTGCTAAAAGCCAAATAAGGTCTCACTTCAGGCTTCACTGGGATCTGGTAATAGCCTTTACTAAGATCCACCTTTGAAAAGTATTTTGCCTTGTTCAGTCTGGCAAATAACTGTTTTGTGTCTGGTAATGGATCCACTTGTCCTTCTGTGACAGCATTCAGTTTCCTGTAATCTATGCACAGTCTGTGTTCCCCAGACGGTTTTCTCAACAAAACGACACTAGAACTAAAAGATGATTCACTGTGCGAAATAATCCCCTCCTTCAACAAATACTCTATTTCTTCCTTCAATGCCTTCTCCTTCGCGAACGGAATAGAATAGGCTCTCATACAGATTGGGTTTGAGTCTACCAGTTTCATGTCATACTGTAGCAAATTTGTATGGCCTGGTTTATCTGTTAATACATCTGTATGTTCCTCCAGAACCTGTTGAACTCTCTCCCTCTGGTTTTTAGTCAGGTGCTTACTGACTTTTACCTGTGCTGCTGTTTCACAAGGATGTAATGGGTATTCATGTGAGGTGAGTGGTTCTTTTTGCATCTGGGTTGCAATAGCCAAGGTCAATAAGGGGGTGCTTTCCTGGAGTGGTCTGTCCAGATACTTCTTTAACAGGTTTACATGATAAACTTTCTCCTTCCCCTTTTTGTCAATTTTATAGTTTGTTCTAGACACCTTCTCTAGAACCGTATATGGACCTTGCCAACCAATTTGTAATTTATTCTGGCTTCCGGGTAGTAGAAGCAGCACCTTCTCTCCGACTGCCAGTTCCCTGTCCTTTGCCTTCCTATTAAAATATGCTGCATGTTTCTTCCTGGCTTGTTTCAAATTATCATTTGCCAGTTTCCATCCAGCTTTCAAACGAGTGGTCAGTTCGTTCACATATTGATACGATGAGGTAACAGTCTCTTCCGCCTTCTCATCTGTCCAGGTCCTTAATAGAGCTTCTAATGGACCTTTTATTGGCCTCCCAAATAGCAGAGTTGCGGGAGCCATCCCGGTTGAACTATGTGGTACCTCCCGGTACGCAAACAATGCGGCGGGCAGGAATTGATCCCACAGATCCGGTTTTTCGTGTGCCAGCTTTCTCAGGATAGAAATGAGAGTCCCGTTGAACCTCTCTACCTGGCCGTTCCCTTGTGGATGGTACGGACTACAATGAAAGTGTCTGGCTTGAAATAGCTTAAAAACTTCTTCCGTTAGTTTCCCCTTGAACTGAGAACCATTATCCGTCAAGATTTGATGCGGGAATCCTAATCGGGTAAATATTGTAAGTAGTGCCTCTGCTACATGTTTTGAATCAATTGATGGCAGGGCTACCGCCTCTCCCCACATAGAACAAGTGTCCACCAGAGTAAGGATGTAACTGTTCCTCCTCTTGGTCCGAGTGAGAGGTCCTACAATATCCACTGCAACCCTCTCAAAAGGTGTTCCCACTATGGGCATTTCCCCTAGAGTTGCAGGAGCAGTCCAGTGCTTTGGAGCTACCCTTTGACATTCTGGGCAGGATTTGACATATCTTTTTATATCCTCCGTTATCCCTGGCCAGAAGTAATGACAAGCTATACGCTGTCCTGTGGCGCTGATCCCCATGTGACCACTGAAGGGAATCGCATGCCCGAGTTCCATCACTTTATCTCTATATGAAGTGGGAAGAACCAGCTGGTTGTGACCATTTGTTCCAGTTCCGGCCTTCCTGTATAAGAGTTTGTTCTTCATGAAATATTCCCCCTTGCTCGGAGGTGTGTGGCATTTGGGCAATTTTTTAAAACAGGGCTTGAGTGTCCTATCCTCAGCCTGCGCCTTCCTCATCTCCTCTGGATGAGCATTTATAGGTTCACCTTCTTCCTCCTTCTTCTGTGACCTGGTCTGCACTGTCGCCATGATCACAGGTTTCTCGGGATTCCCCAAGAAGACGTATCTACACCCCAATATCAGAGGGTAGATTGGTTCATCTATCACTGCTGCTCTGATTTCTCCTTCCACATAGCGAGTTTTCACCGTTATCCTTGCGATGGGAAGTGTCATGAGTGGTATGTCCTTAGTCGCCCCTTGTATTTCCACTGTTTCTGTGGTATACTGGCTTGGGTCCACTAGGCTAGACTTCACAACTGAATCATAATCCAAACCTGTATCATAAAGGCACCTTATGGTGACCCCATTACAAATAACATCCTCACAAACTGGGGGGTGATAAGGTTCCTGTTGTCCCTTAGGATTAACCTTTAATCTTTGCGTCCCCGACTTCATTGCAGCAATGTTTGAAGGTTTCCTTCTACAAAATTCGGTGTTATGGTTATCCTTCTTGCACCATTTACACCATCTTTTTCCTTGGTTCAACGGTTTTCTTTCATTGAACTTTTGGTCATTGAACTGTGAGTTTCTGTCGCGATAGTCATTTCTTGGCCGCTCAAAGTTTGTCCTACCTTTATTTCCCTGCTCTCTATTATCAAATTTATTAAATTGCTGTGGAGCTTTAAAATTGTCTATGTGCTTCTTTTTAGCACCACTTACCTCTGCCTGGGCTGCCTGATACCTCTCAGCAACATTTAAAATTTCCCCCAACTTCTCTGCACCTTGTTCCATGAGAAATTTTCTCATGTCTGGAGCCATGGACTCTCTCAATTGCTCAATCATGATCATTTCTTTAAGATCTTGGGTCTTCCCCAGAGCCGTCCATTTCTCCAAATAGGTTTCTAGTCTAGCAGAGAATTGGTGGTATGTCTCCCCAGACAACAGTTTGGCATTTCTAAATTTCTTACGATAAAATTCACCATTCTTCTCGTACCTTAATAACAAAGCCTGCTTTAACATGTCATAATTGTCTTGGTCTTCCCTGTTCATTTTGGCAAATACTTCATAAGAAGTACCTCTCAATCCCTGTGATAGCTTTAAACTCCACCTCTCTCTCTCTAACCCATATGTAGTAGCTAATAACTCAAAACGTCCTAGGTACCCCTCTATGTCATCGTCTTTTTCAACAAAATGGTCTAAATGAAACCCCATAGCTGAGTTTGAGGCTCCCAGACTGGGCGTAGCATCTGAGGCAAAAGGGCTGGCACCATTTTCAGGAGCCGGGCCTTGTAATTCCAGCTCCCTTAGTCGTAATTCGTGCTCCCTTTGCAACCTTCTATCTTCTGCCTCCCTTTCGGCAGTCAACCTTTTTTCTTCTGCCTCCCTTTGCTGTCGTTTTTCTTCTGCCTCCCTTTGCTGTCGTTTTTCTTCTGCCTCAATCTGCAGCCTCTTAATTTCTCTATCAGCCTCTAACCTCTTCTCTTCAACCAACCTGTCAGACTCCAATTTTCTTTCAGCCTCTTTTTCTAATCTCCTTTCTTCCCGTTCAATATATTTATCACATTCAGCCGTTACGTATTGAATTAAAATTTGACCATCCATTCCCATCTCCTTCGCGGTGAGCACAGCAGCTGATCTAAATTTTGCCAGCTCCGCCATACTTTTTAGACAATATAATAATATACAAGCTAAATCTCTAACCAGTAAATACACTAAGTACTTCTTATGACTATAGTCTAACTAATTCTAACTAACCAGTTAACTAATTAATTATTACTGGCTGTGAAGATTCACCAACTTTTATCTGCAGGGACACTTTTAATTTTAAAGGGAATTTTACAATTTATTTCCCTACTTTTATTTCTCCCACCAGGAGATCCTAATATTACTGTTGGGCTAATTATCCCTGGACAAGACCCCAATTTATGTAGTGGTGTTTGATGGTATTGTATGATGGTGATATTACTAAATGTAATTGTATGAGGCCAGCTGTGAAGGCTCCTGAGATAAAATGTAGTTGTGAATTGTCAGAAGGCCTTTCTTGCTACCACTACGACCTCACACTTAATTTTTTTTAATGAATGTGGCTACGTAAAGTGTCTAGGGTTATGATATGTAGTGTGGTGTAATAGGTTATAGATATACCCACAGATATTTAACAAGACTAATAATATTAATAAATGTTAAAATACACTGAACTAACTCACGTGTGTAAAATTTTTTGATAGAATTATATTACATTTATTTTGTTCTGGATCAATTTTTTAGGTTGACCAGAACTTAAAAGGATTTAGAGATTATGAAAGAAATGCATGGAATATTATATCATAAATGCAATAGTGTACATATATATGTACTATACTAGTTAGTTTTATTAAAATGTTCTAGTAGTCATCTACTTGGGAGGATAGTTAATGTTTGTGCTGTTGGGGTGGCCTCATCACACCTGTCTATATTGACTACACAGTGTCCAGAAAATGGTGGGAATTTTTATGGGGGTATTAGTAACTAAACGGCGTTGGTGAATGTCCAGCAGACCAGAGGCTCACTCATCTTGTAGTTGTAGCTCTGGTGCTGAAATCAGGTGGTCCCACCTCTCCGTGCTGGCGGGCAATAATGGTGGTCTCTGTCACAAGTACTGCACAGATACACTCGAGTAAAGTCACCAACTGAATAGACACTGCTTGGTTGACAACAGAAACTCACAGCTCTGCAATCAAAGTATGGGCCATGTGTCAAAATCTATTCTCTACCCACGTCTGGACACAACACTGACACAACAACCACATCATACAGACAGGTCAGATCTCTCTGACCAAACAGCACATTTACCATGGTGGTTTTACATCAGATAGATCCTCCCAGACTATAGATTCTGAAAAATATTTATTAGTTGTCTGCCCTAAAAGAGGATAGGTAATATGTTTCATTATTCTCAACACTTGATCTGTCTTGCCCAACCCTTGCTGGAGTTTATGTACATTGTTGGTCCCTAGACCCTGACTTGGGCGGGGGGTCTAGAGCAAATCCCTACTTGTTTGTAAGGCTAGATTTCGATATGGCAGTATCAAATCACTCGAACATGAAACAATATTCAAAATATATAAGGAAATAATTTCAATCTTACCAGATTATGAATAAATAACACAGAATTGCTAGCAAAACTCAGCTGAGCTGCTGGCTATAGTATGGCGTCCCTAAATTTATTACACTTTCTTTCATATGGAAATCACCACACTTTAAAATCTGTGTCTATCACTGAACAACTATTGAAGAATGGCCCCACTTTCGCGTCTGAGCGCTAATGATATGATTGTCTGTGGCCAATCACTGCCTAGGTTTATTTTTAATTCAAATTTCCTACCATAAAGTCATTTCAGTCATGCTTCAGTCAAGTATGGATGGTTATCTGTTAGTCTGTCCGTCTCTACTTGTGTTTCTACAAAATTGTACTTGATTTTTGAACCAACCTTTCTCTCCCCTCCAAAATTTTGTCGTTAAAAGTTATATTTAGACACAGCTACCACCCAAAACCCCTCTCCTCCATACTGAGTAAATTTGAACACCTGCTTTCGAGGTCGTGTTTTTTTGTGCAAAATAGCGACACTTTTAGATTCAATACAGTCTGTCGATGATGTGAACAACACTGTCTTTTGTCATTATCTTCAATATTATCTATCCGTCTGTAAAATTAAGAACATATTTGTTCACTGCTCAGAATGGGCCATCCGGCCAGCTAATTTTTATATTCCTAACATTAATATTAAGAAAAAAGTACTTTTTAATTTTTGTAATATTCCTAACATCTGCGTTTAGCCGCTGAATTCAAATCAAGGGCTTGGTATCGCGCAAAAGCGTCCAATAAATGACTGTGGCGTAACATATCTATGGTCCCTTCTGTCGAGTTGCTTACTTTTTTTGTCAACTTGGGAAACGTGACTTTTCTCCGTTTCCCCCCCAATTGCGTCTCCTTAGCCTTTCTAGTCTCACGCAATCGTTCCAGTCATATTTTTTTCCTTTTTGATCCGCCGTTCCCCTCCTGTCTAGCAAGTCAATTTTTATGGAGGATGATGACCCGCGGTCTAGGCGATCATGTACTATTCGCAGCCTACGCATTATGTTTTTATCCTTAAATGTTATGTTTGGAGATATTTTACCGTTGTATCTCTGTCAATTTCACTACAAAGAACAATTTTAGAAGAATCAGTGGAAATGCAATCGCCACTTATTATCACCTTCGTCGATTTTCAAAAAGCCTTTGATAGTCTACACCGCCCATCATTGTGGAAGATACTTACAATCTATGGTTTTCCAACAAAATATGTGAATATAATCAAAGCGCTATATGACAATGCAAGATGTTGTGTTAGAACAAATAAAGGGAATACAGAATGGTTTACAGTAGAAACAGGGATGAAACAAGGCTGTATTATGTCACCACTACTTTTTGGAATAGCTATTGATTGGGTTATGAGAAACTATACCCACAATGAACAATTAGGTATAAAATGGACAAATGGAAAATTCCTGGGGGACCTGGATTTCGCAGATATTTAGCCTTCTTAAGTTCAACACCCAGACAATCCCAAGAAGCAGTAAATAATTTGTGTCATCTCTCGGTTAAAATAGGTCTCCAAATAAATGCCTCTAAAACTAAAGCTATGAACATTTCTAACGAGACCTTTGATATCATTTTGAACGGGGAAAAACTACAGAAAGTTGAAAGTTTCAATTATTTAGGCAGTAAAATGACTCAGGATGGTGACACAACAAGAGAAATCCATACTAGAATTGCTTTGGCAGCTAGCGCCTTCAATAGATTATCTAACATTTGGAAATTACGATCATTGAATATACATACCAAGCTTCGTCTGTTTAATTCAAATGTTATCTCAGTGTTAACATACGGCTGTGAGAGTTGGAAAATAACAAAATCATTGGAGAACAAGCTGAATACATTCGAGAACAAATGTCTTAGAAAACTCATGAACATCAGTTGGAAAGAATTCAAGACTAATCGACAAATAAGAGAAGACTCTAGGCAGAAATATGTCTCCGACTATATAAGGAAAAGACGATGGTCATATATCGGTCATGTCCTACAAATGCAAAACAACAGAATACCACTACAGGCGCTCACTTGGGTTCCTGAGGGTAAGAGGAAAAAAGGAAGACCAAAAGAAACACTCAGAAGAACAATAATAAGAGAAGGAAGAACGTTGGGCCTAAATAATGTGCAAGAGCTAAGAGGAGTGGCGTCACAACGAACAACCTGGAGAGCACTGGTTTCTGCCTTATGCGCCGTGTTTGGTGCTTAAAGAATTTATTATTATTATTATTAAATACTACATTACGGTATGGTGTAGAAACATTAACAACGAATTCGCGTTTGGAAGAAAAAATCAAGGCTCTTGAGATACTGAGAGGTACAAGGGTCAGGGGCATCTCAGGGAAAGAGAAGAAAACACATAAAGAGGTCCTAGAAACCCCATGCATGAAAAAAGAATTAATGAACGAGATCAAAATTAGACAGCTAAAATATTTTGGCCATATACAAAAGACGTAACTGTAGAGTGTCAAGGATATGCTAAGTCTGGCCACTACTGTAGAATAAACGTGTTGTTGTGTATTGGTCACTGTTGAATGAACCTGTCATGTAGATCTTGAGTGGGAGTGTCAAGTAACGCGAATGGTGTAGTAGTTCGGTGTAACAGACCTCTTGGTAATAACTCTCACACACTCTCATGTAATGCAATGTGATACAAACTAGGTTTGCTGGTTTCTCACTGAATGTAATTAAACGTTAATGTTATTAGTCTGTTTACACCCACTGTTGCGAGTGTAGTGGTTTGGTCTATATCATCGCCACACAGGCTAATTCAATATATGTGTGTTGCTGACCTGTCACTGTGTCTGGGATGTTGACCTGGGTGTGTGTTGATATGTTCGCACACCACAGTACGTACATAAGGGTACATGCAGGAGTCAAGAAGGGTTGCAAACGACTGGAACAGTTCGATACTGTTTATTCCGTTACAACACAGATACGATGACATAGATGACACACATTCGACAGCAAAACACGAATCATAGTATATAATTTCCACACTGCATCAATACCTAATACGGCCTGTCCTAATCCTGGACTTATAATAGCTTAATAGCTTCATACATCTCCACACTGCAGTTAATATATAATATGGCCTGTCCTAATCCTGGACTTATAATAGCTTAATAGCTTCATACATCTCCACACTGCAGTTAATATATAATATGGCCTGTCCTAATCCTGGACTTATAATAGCTTAATAGCTTCATACATCTCCACACTGCAGTTAATATATAATATGGCCTGTCCTAATCCTGGACTTATAATAGCTTAATAGCTTCATACATCTCCACACTGCAGTTAATATATAATATGGCCTGTCCTAATCCTGGACTTATAATAGCTTAACAGCTTCACAAATCTTCATACTGCAGCTAAACATAATATGGCCTACAAAAGTACCTTAATACACAGCGAAGCCTGCACCACCCGGCAGCTTCATTAATCTTCACAATATGGCCTACAAAAGTACCTTAATACACAGCGAAGCCTGCATCACCCGGCAGCTTCATTAATCTTCACAATATGGCCTACAAAAGTACTTCAATACATAGCAAAGCCTGCATCACACGGCAGCTATAATAAGGTTCATATGGCCTAAACAAATCTTCACTGCAGTGTATCACATAGGCTGTACACACAGCGAAATATATAAGTCGACATTTTCTCAAATCCTACGTAGGCATACATTATCCAAAAACACTGGGACTCGACCTACACGGTCCACGCCCAAAACACAACTCCCTAAATCACACACTAGTCCCGCCAAAAAACCCGTCACGAGATTCGGTTGTCTTGAACACCGTTCTCGATAACACATGCAGACTAGCGAGCTATTCACATGACTCAAAACAGTACAGAATAAATACATTAAACAGCGTTCACACGCTTATCTGTACTCTGTCACCCGAAAAATAGGAAAAGATAATTCTATCCTAAAGTCAAACAAGTATCCGCTTAATCAAGCGTTGCAACTCGAAATTTAATATGTCTAAAAAACCATTCTAAAGATTACTTCCCCTTCCATAAGTTCCACTTGCAACAGTTACCACCCGCTCCGGGAAAAAAAATGATTCTATCATTTTTTTTGAAAAAATTAACTCCCAAAAACGAAAAATTTAGAAGACAATTAAGCTCTAACGTATGCCTACAAAAATATCTTATTTTAAATCAAAATTATATCTACAACAAATATCAGCATTAAAGTGTAAAGTAGCAATTAAAGCATACAGCATAACCAGCTAAGTATAAAAAGTAATTAGCTAAATATACAAATATGATCAGTTCCAAAATTAAGTTACGTATATTTAGTACAAACCAAACCGAAAACAACCAATCGAAAGAGAAAACACAAGATCAATCAAAAGAAGAATGATCTGTAAAAAAAAAGGAAAGTAAGAACTCAACAATACCATATACTCATAATTAAGTTGGACAATTACATGTAAAATAAATACAACTATCATAAGTAGATATGTTATATCTAGTCATATAACCACTCCAACAATACAAAGAATAGAGGTATAAGTGTTGAAAGAAGACAAAGTATACAAATAGAATCAAGTAAAACGAAGATGAGGTACGAAAGTATAAACAAGATATGAAATCCATACCGAAAAGACAACAGAAAAGGAGGAATGAAATGACGAATAGTTACCAAAGACAGATAGAAAGCAAAGGCACGAACGCAAAGAAAGTCAATAACAGTACATACTAATAACTGTTTTGATCAGATAACCTATTCAAAAATAAATATATAAACATGATCGAAAGGCACAACACAAAATATCAAAGTATATCTATACTAATACCACCAAAAATAATTTATAACTAAACAAAACCTAATAAGTAATTTAACCAAGTTACAAGAGTTATACAAAACTGACATAAATAAATTATAGGCATCGAACAAACAAGTAATAGCATTGCTATAACTAATACTACCAACGCACAATGAAGCGCTAAAATAAAAATACATCATCATAAAAAACAACTTTTTACAAGAACTAATCAAACTACATATCAATTATATCACGCAGTCAAATGCTGGGCACACACAACAAAAAATTACAATGCCAAAAAAAAAAAATCATATTTCAACAGTACCGTACAAACATATTTTTTTAACGATAAATTACATAAAAACATTATTTAATCTTTAAGTAATTCAGTAAATCTTTAAGTAAAACCTAATAATGAAATCAATATTTTAAGAAAATGAGTGAAATATAAAACAAAAATCCTATCTCGAAGAAACCTTTAAATCAACACATGTAAATTTAATTTATCCTTTAAGTTCTTTCTGCTGACAATTACGTTCAGCTCAGTACAATGCTATTTAGCTATAACTTTATCAATAAATCTACACTTTGTTGCTAATATGAAATATAAAAAAGGTTCTATAAAAATATCTACAAAAAATAAGTTTTTTTTTTTTAAATAATCTGCTAGGAAAATAATCTGCATGCCTGACTGGCAAGAAATCAAGTTCTGGAAAAATCAAAGTTTCACAACATGCTGACAAACCCAAATACAAGATCACTTATGATACATGCACGCTATTTCCAAAATTACATTTCACCACATAACAGATAATTCACATCTTCTCTGTATGTTCTATATATTAATTAACCATGACATCAAACTACCGACATAAAAATAACAACAATAAAAAATTATGGCAATCAAAAGATGCAAAGAAATAATCATTACAACAAAATTATATGTTATTTCAAAACAACCACATGTCATGTACTAATATAGAATACAAAAATATTTACTATCTAAGGAAAAAAAATACGCCGTAAAATTTCCCACTCTCTTGTAAACATGCTTGACCTTCAGTAAGCAACACCTCAGATTTAGTTTGACGCTGACAGGTTTCGGTTGACTACTCGAGCGGAAAGTTGACTCACATTTCTGACCGTCAATATGTCGCAGAAGCCTTGACTCTTATCGCAACGTAGCTTCTGTCAACAAATACAAATGAAAATTTCCATTTTACTCAATAGTGAAATTTAATGAGAAAAACGTAGAAATCACATTTACAATTACCCAACACCGGCTTGTGTAAAAACCCGGTCTCTTCACGATGTCACTAGCTCTCTCTATCACATGTAGATATCATAGAATTCTTGGGGACAACATGACCGACCTTGAATGTCGCCGCTGCCTTACGCTGAAACAAAGTCTCACATTCACAACAACAAGCAGAGCAATGAATAGTATTCAAGCATCCACTGTTATTTTTACTCTGTTTACTTTGATTATAAATGACTCTAGGCTCATGTTGAACAAGATTAGCACAATTGCGCTTATTATTTGTTCTATGATCAAAATACTTATTATTACCGTTGCCTTGTTTACAAATAATCACTTTAGTCTTTTGTTGAGGAACATTATTCTGGTGATGTAAAGCAACATTTGAAAAGCTATTATCTCTATCATACTTTCCAACATTCTTACTATCAAAACTTTGAGATTTGTTAAATTGTCTACAGTATCTACGAGAGGGAAAATTATTATTTTCTGATCTCCCTTGGTACTGTTTACTCTTGGGGTTATCTCTCTTTCTAGAACTGTTTTTCTTTTCCCTTATGGGAATATATTTACCAATAGTTTCAAACTGACTGTGCTGAGTTTGACAACTGCCAGAAACAATAGTATCTCTATTGTTCCGCATATGGGTTTCATCTTTGGAACAAGTAGTAATAGTCTTAACACCCGCTATTAATTTCTGAGTATTTCCAGTAGTAGAGAAATATTTGTTCTTATGAATCTTGACCTGAAATTTATCACCTATCTTTTCCTGACCAACAGAACTGGCTGTTACACAAGAATCTTTGTTGGTCTGACGCCAAGAATTATTACTGGAACTACCAGTAATATTAGAACTTTTAAAGTTGTATTTACCACGATAAGATCTATCTTTACCATGAATAAAATGTCTCTGAGCAAAAAGTGTATGGGGTTGACTTTTCGCAACTTTCTGTCTATCATTGTGAACATTGACAGAAGAGCACCTTTTGTTTTTCAAAACCATATCTAGTAAGCCAAATATTCTTTCCCTTGCTTCCGCAATTTCATTATCTTTAAGTGAAATCGTTTCACTTAACCTTTTATTTAACTCCTTAACAGCCAAAACTTTGTCGCTTTCTTCTGCTAGTAAATTTTCAATTTTAGCGACCTTCTCTTTCTCCATAGTTAACTCTTATAATTTCACCTTTTCATCCTTTTCTTTGCTTGCTCTCCTCTGTCGCGCTAGTTTCCTAAATCTCATCTTTTGAACCTCTTCTATCTGTGGCTGAAGTCGAGCCACTTGAGCCTGAAGTCCTTGGATTTGAGCAGCTTGTGTCTTTAACTCATTCATATTCTCCGAGGATACATTACTCTTTTCTTTCAGTTGGCGACTGAGAATATCATTGTCATCCAACACATCCTGAAGCATATCTTTATAAGTCTTCTCACAGACATTTCTCTCAACCTTCAATTTCTCATACATCTCTTTCTGTTCTTGAAGTTCCCGCGTGAGATTACCTATCTGAGCTTCCAAGTCTTGGACTTTGCTTAAAGCTGAATTTAATGTAGCTTGTGCACTAGAAAGTTCTGAGTTTGATTCAAGTATCTCACTTTTAAGCCTATACACAGTTGCCTGTAGTTCGTTCTCTTTAGCAACCCCTTCTAGGAAATTCTCTCTTTGCTGTAGAGCACTTTGTTTGTTTACCTTTGCTTGTTTCTCAATTCTCAATTCCCTTTCCTGCTCATCAGATGTATGGTTGTGGATTATTTTGAACATGCTTTGCATTATATGTCCGTGTTCAAGTTCAATATACTGTTGTAAAAACACACGAAGGTGCCGTAGCAAATTCACCAAATCCTTGGCCATTACCAAATTGCAAACAAACTTAAAGTTATGTTTCGCAAATAACTCAAGGGATGTTGACACATTAATCAAAAAATCATCCATTATCCATTCTCCAAGTCGTGCACCTCTCAATCCCTTACCATCTCTACCTACCACCAATGCAGACTCCAACATAGGCCTTATATCTGTAGGGTACATATCACGATCCATGGTGATTCACTTACTTAATCAACTATATATAGTAATAACTTATAGTTATGACAAATTACTGTCGCAAAAGGTTTGACAATTACCCTTCCAGCTCACAAAGTTAACTATTTGTCAAGAAATGAGCTTATTCCTCAATTCTGTATCACCAATCCTTTTTATAGCACCTTTATCAAGTCACATCATTATCAGGAAAATCGACATATGTCAACAGCCATTAACACCTATGCATCAAATCTTAATCATATGTCAAATTAGACATAAACAACAATAATAACAAAATGAGCAATTAGGGAGGCCTAGCGACATATATGAAGTGACACAATTTACACAAGACACAATCACTTATCTGTCAATGATCCCGCTTCTTTTCCGCCACGACACTGGATATCACATAGACTGCTAAAACCTCCACTGCGGGAAAGCACTGGAACTTGATTCGTTTCTCTTCAGGTAATTTCGTCAATATGATATGTGCTTAACAATGCACAAGTTGACAGGAACCATAATACAGCACACACTGCAACTCTTGACTCTTCTGTAGTCTGAAATGCACACGGCAACTCCGTGTATCATAATATCTTGAACTTGTGATGGTGACAACTGGCACAGGTAACCCGAATATTGCAGAAATCTGTCACAACCCGTACAAATGCTGGTACAAATACTGTCTAAGTCTAATTGAACTTCCTTGACCACTGCAGACGTTGTTGTCGTCTACAGGCATGAAATAGGACGTCAATTGCTACTGGTGTAAAGTTGCCTTCTACCACGAATAAAGCGTGCGTCGTTTCTCAAATGCGCCACCCAGGCAGATAATAACTAGGTCACAGTTCTGAAGTACAGGAGATTCAAGCCACGCCTACATAAGGCTAATTATAACAAAGTCAAGTGTTCTACACTCTTGTCACGTACAAGTCATATGTATTATTTTGAACTTGTAGTGACTGATCCTCTAGATATGTTATGGTCTGGTGGACAAAATTTGATTCACTTTATCCTCTTGCTTCAAGTACATATCACTGTAGAGGTAACAATTTCTTAATCGTATACGCCACTCAGGCACATCTTAAATGATATCCAATGATACGAAAACTACGCCACTTAGGCTATCGACGCGAATAGTCGTAGATGTCAGATCCTGTTGACTGTAAACCACCAACTGATACAAACTAGGTTTGCTGGTTTCTCACTGAATGTAATTAAACGTTAATGTTATTAGTCTGTTTACACCCACTGTTGCGAGTGTAGTGGTTTGGTCTATATCATCGCCACACAGGCTAATTCAATATATGTGTGTTGCTGACCTGTCACTGTGTCTGGGATGTTGACCTGGGTGTGTGTTGATATGTTCGCACACCACAGTACGTACATAAGGGTACATGCAGGAGTCAAGAAGGGTTGCAAACGACTGGAACAGTTCGATACTGTTTATTCCGTTACAACACAGATACGATGACATAGATGACACACATTCGACAGCAAAACACGAATCATAGTATATAATTTCCACACTGCATCAATACCTAATACGGCCTGTCCTAATCCTGGACTTATAATAGCTTAATAGCTTCATACATCTCCACACTGCAGTTAATATATAATATGGCCTGTCCTAATCCTGGACTTATAATAGCTTAATAGCTTCATACATCTCCACACTGCAGTTAATATATAATATGGCCTGTCCTAATCCTGGACTTATAATAGCTTAATAGCTTCATACATCTCCACACTGCAGTTAATATATAATATGGCCTGTCCTAATCCTGGACTTATAATAGCTTAATAGCTTCATACATCTCCACACTGCAGTTAATATATAATATGGCCTGTCCTAATCCTGGACTTATAATAGCTTAACAGCTTCACAAATCTTCATACTGCAGCTAAACATAATATGGCCTACAAAAGTACCTTAATACACAGCGAAGCCTGCACCACCCGGCAGCTTCATTAATCTTCACAATATGGCCTACAAAAGTACCTTAATACACAGCGAAGCCTGCATCACCCGGCAGCTTCATTAATCTTCACAATATGGCCTACAAAAGTACTTCAATACATAGCAAAGCCTGCATCACACGGCAGCTATAATAAGGTTCATATGGCCTAAACAAATCTTCACTGCAGTGTATCACATAGGCTGTACACACAGCGAAATATATAAGTCGACATTTTCTCAAATCCTACGTAGGCATACATTATCCAAAAACACTGGGACTCGACCTACACGGTCTACGCCCAAAACACAACTCCCTAAATCACACACTAGTCCCGCCAAAAAACCCGTTACGAGATTCGGTTGTCTTGAACACCGTTCTCGATAACACATGCAGACTAGCGAGCTATTCACATGACTCAAAACAGTACAGAATAAATACATTAAACAGCGTTCACACGCTTATCTGTACTCTGTCACCCGAAAAATAGGAAAAGATAATTCTATCCTAAAGTCAAACAAGTATCCGCTTAATCAAGCGTTGCAACTCGAAATTTAATATGTCTAAAAAACCATTCTAAAGATTACTTCCCCTTCCATAAGTTCCACTTGCAACACAATGACGACTTGAACTGCCTCTGACATTTCAATAGTTTAATGAAGGCACGCAAACTGGACAGCACGGATACAGTCATGGACACATGTTGACATACATTCATTGGTTATTTGAATCGTGGAGATACATTCATGTAGTAGTGAAATATCATTCAACCCAAGGTGGTATTCACTGTTCTGGTAACTAATCGCCGTATCCTCTACTGACTGAACACGTCAATGAGGATCGGTAAACATACAAAAGTCATTGGCCGAACCTTCATTTCATAGCTAAGTTCTTAAGCTGAAATATGTCCAATGTTTGTATAACACTCATAAACCACGATAGTGGGTTTTCACCTCATAACAAGATCTCGATACCACTGCCCGATAGTAGGATACATAATCTGTTCTCTTGACAGTGATCAAAAATATGATGACAGGAATATAACATGGCCGCCTTCCTGAGTTGTCGCTCGCTCACTCATAGGAAGGTAGATATAAGCCAAAGTTAATTTATAATGTGCATATAAATAATTTCATAAAGTTTTCCATACAGCTCTACAGTAATCAAGTTAATTCACGTAGACATAACTGCTGTAGGAAAGCCTGTCATCTTCGTCGATACAAAACACAATCCTAGCGATACGAAGCACAATGTTCCATCTAGGTCTAATCGACTCGAGATCATCAAAATTAGGGTCTGGCATAACTGGAGTCCGAATCACACATATGAGGAGGATCTCTGACAAATAGACTTTTGCAGAGACACAAACTTCTCCTAGAAAAACATCTATGAATCACTGTTAAACCTTAAACAGTGCCAGCCCTGGAAAAAGCACTCAGCCATTTCTTGGCGACATTATCGAACTCTTTACAACCCAATAGGACTACGAAAACCTGCGCTAGATTCTGGCAGAAAGAATATAGTCCGACCTGAACATACAAAGGTATACAATATACGACTGAATCTACTTGCACTAGACAAGTAGTACACATGAATTCAGGCCATAAACATAACGAGCAAAATTAATCTATTTTCTGGCCCGAACAAATAAGAACGGACATGAATACAATATCCATGCGCCGATAATATCAAGAAAGATCACTCATATAATCAAAAATGTAAATCAATCATGAATTATCTAGCTTTACCAGAGGAAGCATTTTCATACACAAATGAATGCAAATATATATTTTCCATATTAAATAGCCATATCGTATTTTTGTAATATGTGCGTCAAAATATGCACGCAACAGATTACCACACCCCTCGGGAAAAAAAAAATGGTACATTTTTTTTTTAAATACATCTAGGAGCAACATACAATAGGCTCACAACGCACCATTAACAATGCGCAGATGATAAGCATTGAGAATATATTTCATGAACTTAGAGAAAGTATTTCTCTAAGTATAAATATTTCCAGAGAGGTGTCACCAACGCATACTACAATACTTGCAATGCCACACTTTCTACATCAGTTTATACATAAATTTCATCTTAGATACCTTAACATCATGATCATCAAAGACGAAAAAACATTGAAAGATCAGCAGTGAATAAACATCAGTGAACCGCTAAGTAGTGTTACAATCAATATATGATATATTCCATATGTGTACACATTTCAACATAGGAACAACTGTAGCAAAGTTAGGCATATAATTTAACAGTTATGAATCATGTGGGCATCTAGACAAAATATCTGCCATCACATTTTCTGACCCACGGATAGCTCGCACCAAAAAATGAAACGGCTGCAGAGCAATCGCGTATCGCGTTGATCTCGCGCTCTTCAGATTTTTACTCTGAATAGCCGTAAGAGCTTTCTGGTCAGTTTCCACAATGAAATGCGCGCCAAGAAGAAATCTTTGCAGTTTAAGGATTGACCAAACCATAGCCAATAATTCACGGTCTAGGACCGAGTAATTCTTCTCTGCGGCATTTAATTTTCGAGAAATATACATCACAGGATGCAGAGTTCCAGAGTACTCTTGCATTAGTGCTGCTCCAATCCCTGTGGATGAAGCGTCACTACGAAGAATAAATGTCTTATCCTTAGAAGGCAATACTAGGATAGGTGAAGTAGAAAACATAGTTTTAACCTTATCCAAAGAGGATTGACATTCTTGAGTTCAATGGACTACATTAGGAGACCCTTTCTTTAGCAAGGAAGAAAGAGGTGACATAATGGAGGACAGATTCGGAATGAATCGTCCATAAAATTGTATTAGACCTAAGAGACTTCGCACTTGCTTTTTAGTCTTAGGAATAGAAATGTTAAGTATCTTACTTGTATTATGGTCCTCTGTTTTTAGGAAACCATGACCAACACGGTGACCTAAGAAAGATATTTCGCTAAAACCAATACAAGCTTTAGATGGTTTCGCTGTCAGGTTATGCTCGCGTAAGATAGACAATAGTTCATTTATCCCATTATAGTGATCGTTCCAAGTATCACTGAAAAGACAGATGTCATCAAGATATGCAATGACATCTGAGCGATGAGATAGGATTCGACGCATCATGCGTACGAATGTTGCAGGGGCGTTCATAAGGCCGAAAGGCATAACATTCCATTGGAATAGACCCCTAGGTGTCGAAAAAGCAGTAAACGGTTTGGCGTGTTCGGATAATGGAACTTGCCAATATCCCTTAGACAAATCGAGTTTAGTAAAGAAATGAGAATTCGATAGTCTGGTAAGTAGCTCTTCAAGTAAAGGCATAGGTTCAGCATCAAATTTCGTCACTTGATTCAGTTTGCGATAATCAACGCAAAGACGTATGTTGTTGTCTTTTTTTCGCACGATAACCATCGGTGAAGAATATGCTGATGTGGATGGCTCAATAATTTTTAACTCTATCATTTCATCCAACTCTTTTTCTACCTGTGCTTGAAAATGTATCGGGATAGGATACGGTCTGACTCTTATAGGATTATGGTCAGTAAGAATAATGTCATGTTGAATGACATCAGTTTGACCAGGAATGTCAGTAAGGACATCCTGAAATTGTTCTAACATAGTAGAAACTTGTTTCTGTTCTCCTGGAGATAATTCGGGAGAAATCGCAACATCTTTCCATGATTCATTAGAGTGAAGCGGAATCATTGGAAAAGGTAGATTTACATCCGAGAAACTCGTTTCCTCATCCTGTATTACTGACAGTGATGAGTAATGTCCATGTTGGACTGGAAAATCGTCCGTTGCCTGGAAAACAGGTTGTAAATAATCCGGACGTTCATGGAATTCCGTGAGCATGTTGATGTGGAAGGTTTTATGCTTCCCGTCAATATCGACGATATAGTCAACATCGGAAACTTTTGATATTATATCGTACGGACCTTTCCAAGAAATAAGAAGTCTGTTTTCTCTACAAGGTAGCAGGACCAATACTTTGTCACCTGGACAGAGTTGTCGCAAGCGTCTGGTCTTATTGGCAAATTGCCTTGCCTTCTGTTTCGCAAATTCAGAAGAAGCAGTTGCCAATTTGCATGCTTCAATAATCTTGTGTCTAAGTGCAATGACATATTCGTAAGAGGATTTTGTGTCATCGACAATATTATCAGCAGTTATGAGATCATGAAGTAAGGACATAGGACCTCGCGGTTTCGCGCCAAAGACAAGTTCAAAGGGAGAAAATCCTGTATGTTCGTTGGCGACCTCTCTATATGCAAAGAGAGCCGCGGGTAAAACCCTATCCCAATCCTGAGGATGATCTTCTGTTATCTTACCTAGTAGATTTTTCAGAGTTCTATTCAAACGTTCCACCATCCCATTGGACATAGGATGATAAATACTACTCAGCGATCTCTCTATCTTCAGAGTCGACATTACTTGAGACATGGTATCCGATATGAGTTGGGTACCATGGTCCGATAATCTTTCTGCTGGAAATCCCAGACGAGAAAATATTAACCAAAGAGCATCTGCGACATCAGCAGTAGTTATGCTCTTTAGAGGAACAGCCTCCGGCCAACGTGTGCACATATCAACACACGTCAAAATAAATTGGTGTCCTCTAGCAGACTTTATCTTAAATGGACCAATGATGTCTATCGCCATTTTTTGAAATGGCCGAATGGGAATGTCTGCAGCCTGAATAGGTGCATCATGGCGTGGACCTCTGGATTTAATCTCTTGACATACTTTACAAGATCGACAATTGATTCGTATGTCCTTATTCACAGCAGGCCAAAAGAAAGATTGAAGAACTCTAGCTTTAGTACGGGAAAAACCCATATGTCCAGCACACTGCGAATCATGAGCGTGCTGTAAGATTTTAACTCTCATATTTTTGGGCACAAGAATTTGAGAATGAATTGATTTAGCGGAGTCTTGTACCATACGTACAAGTACGCCATTCCTCATCGTAATCCAAGATTTACGATTTGTATCCTTATTCGGATCACCTTTTGTTGCCAGAGTAAAGAATTTCTTTAGAGTAGGATCATCTTCCTGCTGTTTTATAAAGGAAACATGCGAAATCTCCAAGAGATCACCTTGGTTCTGGTCATCATTATCTCCAGAAGGCGAAGATTGCGGCATGTTTAGAGCTTGAGCTCTAGTGACTACAGCATTTGCAGTATGCATATTATCACTTTCCCACTCGGCAATTTGTTGCGGAGTGCATTCTTTCGCACCATGAATGCGACCGACGATAAGATCAGCGATCGGATTCGGCAGCAGACATGAGTGCACATCTCCTGTAAAGAAGGGAGTAGAGATGTTGATAATGGCAGTGGAGTACTTCTCCAATGTGCCACCAAATGTTATGCATTTGATTATCTTGCCAGTGGCTCGAGAAGGATCTATAAGTGACTGCCTCACTCCAATGGTTGTGCACCCGGAATCGAAAAGAATTGAGACCGGAGTACCATCTTCTTCCGTCCTTAGCCAAAGACCGACCAAGCAGTCAGAGGCCATCACGCCTTGTGGCGTCTTAAGGGCAACAGCAGATTGATTTTCTCTGTTGTAGTTTCCCATCACGCCTAGCGGCGTCTTTAGGGCAACAACAAATAGATCCATCTGCCGTTGTTTCCGTAATCGGTGTGACAAGCCAACGGGTGATCAGCCCATTGGGCGGAGTACCATCTACTAGACCTCTATTCAAGACAAGAGCACCTCTTCCATCATGCGCGACTGACGCAGGAAGAGCAGGAAGAGGATGACCACAGCTTAAAGTCGAAACTGTGGTTGGCTCGAATAATGTTTTGCATTGGGAACACTGAAATGCTCTGTCAAAATCGAAAGCAGAACATCCCACACTATTAGAGTCTTTCTTATCATTGGTTTGATTACCGGCTTCGTGAAACTCTTGTTGTGCAGAGTTAGCCTGGTAATGAGATTTACCATGTCTTTTGTGTTGTGATCTACCTCGGTTATTGTTGCCTCTGTAATTATTATTCCCTCTGTTATAACCCCTATTTGGGTTTGAATCACAATATTCATGATCATAATCATCATTCTCATTATAATGAGTATCCCTGTAATGTTGGTTTTGTTGTTTCCATGAAGAACTTGGGTAGTTCCTATGGTTACTCCCTTTTCGGAAATTTCTATAATTATGGGCACCCCTCGCGTATCGAGGACTGTCAGCCCGATTCCAGTTCTTCGAAGAAGAACCCTGATTTGAGTGGTTACCTTGGTTTTGATACTTATTCCAATTAACCATTTTATCAAATTTATTTTGAGCTCCTTGGAATTTGTGTGAGTAATTATGATTATATTCTGTTGCTGAAGCAACTGGCATACCCTCTTTAATGTTAGTGTTACTAAGAATCATGTCAGGGTGTGCCGTGGCATACTGGTCACAATATTCTTCCATTTGCTTTAATGTACTAGGTTTACGCTCATGTAAAAACTCTAGGAATGGTTTATTTACCGAAGACATGACCTTGTCTCTTAGCAATAAATCCGTAAGACCATCAAATATTTTCTCTATTTTGGATAATTCAATCCATCGTGAGAGTGTAAGTCGTGCTTTTGAAATAAAATCTGAGAATTCTACACCTACCTCAGGTCTCATTGTTTTAAACAAAAGACGATAACCTTCTTCTGACAGCTGATATCTCTTTATCAAAGCTGCACTAATAGCATCATAATTATCCTTGTCGGCCTCTTCAACCAAACATAACTTAGTCAGAGACTCCCCTTTTAGATTTTCAGACAACTGATTCACATACTGTGATTTGTCAACATTATGAGCTCGACAAGCACGTTCAAATCTAGAAAGCCAAAATGTTATATCATCACGGGTAGAGTTGAACGCTGGCACCTTGACCTTATAATTAAAGGGTTTACCATTACCACCAGATGCCTGATTAACATTACTCATACTTGTCAATTTCAATTTCTCTAATTCAAACTCATGTTCTCTTATTGCTTTTCTCTCTTCAGCTTCTCTATCTAATTTTTTTTGTTCAGCAGCAGCAGCAGCTTCCAATTTTTTCTGTTCTGCAGCAGCAGCAGCTTCTAATTTGTTCTGTTCTGCCACAAATCTCCTTTCCTCCACCTGCATCTGCAATTTCTTTTGTTCAGCAGCAGCATCAGCTTCTCTTTCTAATCTTTTCTCTTCAGCCAGAGCTTTTCTCTCTTCTGCAGCAGCAGCAGCTTTTCTCTCTTCTGCAGCAGCTTTTTTCTCTTCAGCAGCAGCAGCAGCTTCTCTTTCTAATCTTTTCTCTTCAGCCAGAGTTTTTCTCTCTTCTGCAGCAGCTTTTTTCTCTTCAGCAGCAGCTTTTCTCTCCTCTGCAGCAGCTTTTCTCTCTTCAGCAGCAGCAGCAGCTTTTTTCTCTTCTGCAGCTAATGCTTTGTCATATTGAGCAACAGCCCATTCTTCTAAGTCTTTACCAGTCTTATCAAGGGATTTCCCTTGTGTAATAAAGTAATCTAATGTAGACATCCTGTCTTATTAAATCAGAAACCTGAAAAAGTAAATAAATTACCTTATTTCACTTTCATGGGAGACAACTCTATACTATAGACTTAGTCTTAGTGAAAAACTTGTATGGTTACTTGAGTACCTGTGGAAAACAATATCTGTATATCCCAAACACTGTGGGAGACAAGCCTTACAAAGGTCTTGTATACTTCTTTAATGTAATCAATGATCACTTGAGTACCTGTGGAAAATAATATTTTCTATCCCAATCACTGTGGGAGACAAACCTTACAAAGGTCTTGTACACTTTCTTAGTGTAATCAATGATCATAAGTACTGGTCTGTACTATAATATAAATATATTCAAATATACCTTATATATTATTTGTCAACCAAAGACATTAACAAGGACCAACAAGAAAAGACAATATGAAAACAATTGCAGGAATCAAATTAAATCAAAATAGAAAAAATCAAAAAAAATGATCACAGAATCTGTGATGATAACCGCAATGAAATCAACAAGACAAATAACGCCACAGTGTATAAACATAAGGGTGTAAAGAACTGAAATGAAAGGAAAGATGAGACCTACAATTATACAAACAAATCAAACAAAACTAAAGAACATAGAAATATTACAAAAACAACAAGAATACAGTCTTCACAACTAACAAATATTTGCAAACAATGTTGCATGCAAATTTCAATTAAGAAATTTGCTCCCTATAGAACGCTAGAGCAAGACCAATGTCACTTGGTATTTCCTGTTCTAGTCACCTCCCATCCAGGCCCGCTGAATACAAACTAACTTAACACACAACAAATAACATATAAACATAAATACATGTAAACCTTAATAGCATAACTGCATACATATATATATACTTAATAGAATGTATTGTGGATAGAATGTGATGCTGGTATAGTGTTGTAACAATAACTTGTCACTTTTAATGAACAATTAAATAATAGATTTATTTTCTACACTATTACAATGTTCAATTTTTTTGAGCATATGAAGATCCAACGATGAAATATGCACTTTATGTTCAACAACACTGTGATTCTTCTGTACAGAATCAACAATCACTTCTCTCTTCTGTACGATGAGAAATGTCAACAGTACTGCTCCAGATATTTTCTACACTTGATACAAATGTCCTGTGTAATACCGTCTGTACAGCGAAAAACTGTCAACAAGCGCTGACCTAGATACAGCATCCGATCGGTAATACAGGTCAAGCTGACACCGACTGCCCCGTTGTAACTTGTACACTGGTGTTCATGCGTGTCGTATGTGGCGTCAGGGATGGTCTGGTTATCATAACCCCAGGAATCTGGTTCACCACTGTAGAGTGTCAAGGATATGCTAAGTCTGGCCACTACTGTAGAATAAACGTGTTGTTGTGTATTGGCCACTGTTGAATGAACCTGTCATGTAGACCTTGAGTGGGAGTGTCAAGTAACGCGAATGGTGTAGTAGTTCGGTGTAACAGACCTCTTGGTAATAACTCTCACACACTCTCATGTAATGCAATGACGACTTGAACTGCCTCTGACATTTCAATAGTTTGATGAAGGCACGCAAACTGGACAGCACGGATACAGTCATGGACACATGTTGACATACATTCATTGGTTATTTGAATCGTGGATGATACATTCATGTAGTAGTGAAATATCATTCAACCCAAGGTGGTATTCACTGTTCTGGTAACTAATCGCCGTATCCTCTACTGACTGAACACGTCAATGAGGATCGGTAAACATACAAAAGTCATTGGCCGAACCTTCATTTCATAGCTAAGTTCTTAAGCTGAAATATGTCCAATGTTTGTATAACACTCATAAACCACGATAGTGGGTTTTCACCTCATAACAAGATCTCGATACCACTGCCCGATAGTAGGATACATAATCTGTTCTCTTGACAGTGATCAAAAATATGATGACAGGAATATAACATGGCCGCCTTCCTGAGTTGTCGCTCGCTCACTCGTAGGAAGGTAGATATAAGCCAAAGTTAATTTATAATGTGCATATAAATAATTTCATAAAGTTTTCCATACAGCTCTACAGTAATCAAGTTAATTCACGTAGACATAACTGCTGTAGGAAAGCCTGTCATCTTCGTCGATACAAAACACAATCCTAGCGATACGAAGCACAATGTTCCATCTAGGTCTAATCGACTCGAGATCATCAAAATTAGGGTCTGGCATAACTGGAGTCCGAATCACACATATGAGGAGGATCTCTGACAAATAGACTCTTGCAGAGACACAAACTTCTCCTAGAAAAACATCTATGAATCACTGTTAAACCTTAAACAGTGCCAGCCCTGGAAAAAGCACTCAGCCATTTCTTGGCGACATTATCGGAACTCTTTACAACCCAGTAGGACTACGAAAACCTGCGCTAGATTCTGGCAGAAAGAATATAGTCCGACCTGAACATACAAAGGTATACAATATACGACTGAATCTACTTGCACTAGACAAGTAGTACACATGAATTCAGGCCATAAACATAACAAGCAAAATTAATCTATTTTCTGGCCCGAACAAATAAGAACGGACATGACAACAATATCCATGCGCCGATAATATCAAGAAAGATCACTCATATAATCAAAAGTGTAAATCAATCATGAATTATCTAGCTTTACCAGAGGAAGCATTTTCATACACAAATGAATGCAAATATATATTTTCTATATTAAATAGCCATATCGTATTTTTGTAATATGTGCGTCAAAATATGCACGCAACAGTAACGCTTTGCTCAAGACCATAATTGAAGGCAGAGTTGAAGGCAAACGTGCAAGAGGAAGACAGCACTACATGTGGGAAGATAGCATCCAAAGGTGGGCAGGAAAGAGTCTATCAGAGATCCGAGTGCACCATCAAGACAAGAGACAGAAGGCGGAGATATATTGCAGCCACCCTTAATTGTGGGGATGGCAGATTAAGAAGATGATGAATATATAATACCTGTATAAACTTATTATAATTGTGACGAAATCAGTCGTGCACTTTTTAATAACTCTTATCCACTCCGGCAGTATCACTTCATTTCTTCAATTTTCTCACTCATCTTCCGATTCATTTGCATATTATATGCATCTTCATTATTCTTGCGGTGACCGCTCCCAGACTGTTTACGTTTCACTAAGTGAACGTAGTATTATCAGGTTAATAGGATTTTCACGTAAGTCAGTCTGGCTACCGTTGAAAGAGACGTCAGTTGTTTGTGCAACGTGGTATCGCACGAACACGCACAGATAGCCAGATTACTATCTAAGGAAGCCGCCTGAGAGACGGGCGAAAACACCGGTGGTAATTAGATAATCGTTTCATCTGACCCTCTCGGTGTCAATATTGCCGATAATCTGCCTGGGTAGGCAATCTTGGGGGAAAGTATTACGCCAGGAAATAAATTCACAGATTTGTTTGTGAGTTGGCGGAAGCATTACGACATATTGAAAGAGGTCACGCGATGGAATTTTAAAATGTAATTTTTTTCAACCACGCAGGGGAGAATTAAATTAAACACTCCTACCAATATAGTTCAGAGCTTTCGATTGGATTGATTTGAGAAGACGGGATACACAATGGTTTTCATTTAAAATTCGTCGGAAGAACAATCTGGGATTTGAACTGAGAAATGAGAGATATAATCTAGCGAAATAGGAGTTAAAATTCAGACTGCATCACAATGTCAAATTAGCAACTCCAAGAAGCCAGAGAGAGAAGGATCGGACTAAGGATTCCCATATTATAAGTTATTGTTATTGTTAAACAGAATTGACATCATGGCACTCCGGGCAAACCCATAGGTGTTCAGTCTCCATCAGTATATGTCGAAGAGTGTGAATGCTAACTGTTCCTGTAGCTCGCTAGTTGTAAACACGACGGATGCATCCTCTCATACGTCCATCTCTACTAGCCTAACGTTTGATGCCAAATTCCAACAGTCTTAACCTTGATGATTCATTTATTGCAGTGTCATTCTCTAACAGGCGATCATCAATTGTTCTCAGTATATCTCCATTATCTATATCTAATGTCTCCACTATGGGTGCTCTTGATGCTAATCTGTCAGCTCTTTCATTACCACATACCCCAGCATTACCAGGACAGTATACCTACACCAGCTCTTGTAGACTGGAAGCTTCTATGAATGTTTCCAATTCATGCCGCAACAACCACTTTTAACCTTCCGAAGCATGGACTGAGAGTCTGACACAATGATGGTCTTTGTTAATGAAGTTTCAGTTATCCACCTTAAGGCTGCAGTAACAGCCTCGACCTCCATTCTCATGCTGGAAGTTGTTATCTTGTAAGCACCGCTATGTTCGGCGACGATTCTGCCCTGCACCCGAGCAGAGAGGCCCCAACCGGATTTCTCACCATGGATCACAGACCCATCTGTATACACAATGGCATCATCATCCCCGGAATGATCATGTATCAGTTGATTAATTTCCAATTTTGCTTTTCCAATCCACCAATTTCTACACTCTCTGCCAAGGCTGATGATGACCTGCTGGTAGTTAATCCAATTAACATCTAATATACTCCACTCTTCCACCATGAATATATTGTCAACTGTGGCCATCTGTTTGATCGTTGTCTCTGCCTTTGCCATCCATGACATTCCTCTCTTTATTCTTGCTCACTTAATGTCAGCTATGTTACCATGCAGAGGGTGCCGTTTGTCAGTGGATACTCGCATAAATGCTTTTGCTTGGGCCATCGCATATCTGGATTTAATCGACAGCACTCCAAGCATATACTTCATTGTCACAATGGGGGTATCTCGCGTACAGCCCAAGACTATGCGCATCCCTTCATTCTGTATGCGTTCTAGCCGTTCACATTGTGAACTGACAGCGTGCGTATTCCCAGCCCATACGCAATGACCGATATGACTAGATTATTTATTAGATGCTTTATATATATATTATAAGTGACAGATCGGAAGTTTTTGGGTAACTTAAAACTTAAAAGTAAACCCGCATATTTAAATACAGAGACTGGAAACTTAAAAGGACCCGGACAAAAGTATTTAGGCAACTTTGAAACAAAAGAAGTAAACCCGCATCTTAAATACGAAGTTTGGATACCACCTAAGGAATCAGATTCACCGATTATAGGAGGAATTATAATATTTCCGGAGCCGCGCTAGCGTAGTGGTTACCACACCGCTCTGGCGACCGGGTGATTCAGGATCAAACCCGGGCGACGGCATTTGAGGATTTTTCGTCGACCGGGATTTGGACTGGATTAACTCGAGACCTGGCGAGAACATTTGAAGGAGTGTCGTCGACCAGGGACTGGCGGCTTTTGAGCCGACCCAGCTCTAATGGGTACCTCCGAAAACGGCGAGTATATGCCTGAATGGCGAGGGACACTTGTCTCTGTACAAGAAAATAGGATACTCACGTAAAAATCAATGTCAGGTTAGACATTAAAAAATAATAACCTGAGATTTCGCCTCGAGTATTAGCGTGTGTACGAAAAAAAAAAATAATAATAATAATAATATTTCCAGATCAAGTGATTCGAAGAACACCCGTCAAAAGAGGATTACTAACATTTCCCAGACCAAGTGATTCGAAGAACACCCGTCATAAGAGGAATTATGAAATTTCCAGGCCAAGTGATTCGAAGCATCTAATAAAGTGCAGTGTCCATTCTAAATTGTGCAGGAGATTGTGTTCCCAAATGTTACTTTGAGATCGTGGTACTAAACTGTCAGACGGTTCGAGGAACTAAGCTATCCCATTGTGAAGAGTCATCATCACAATAGAATCGACGAAAACCGCGGCTGCAGAACTCACTTATACCAGCTAAGTGCTTATAAAAGGCACCAGCAAAAGGACAGAAATATTCTTTAACATAAACCCTCTATCGAGTCTCGATGAAGACAAATTGATTTTTCATCTTAAATTCACCATCATTCTATTTATTTTAACCAGTTAAAACTAATTGATGATTAAATGTATTACATGTCATTTTAAAACATAACAATCTTAGTTGATTCAGTTATTATTAGTGTGAAAGCATACGTATGAGCAAGACTATTATATATATATAAATATATATATATATATATATATATATATATATATATATATATATATATATATATATATATATATATATATATATATAGGTGTGTGTGTGTGATAGGGTGGGCGAGATGATGATGATGCTATTGTGATATGTGATCACTTTCTTGCCCGTTCTGATGATTGAAATAATTGCTACTAAACTCTTACAGCCGCAACCTGGACTTAACACTAGTAAAATCTTTCCACACATATTTCCACTCATATATAACTTTAAAACTAAATCTAATGTCTTGGAAGAAATCTCCTTTGGAAACACATCAATTTATCTATTTTCCCAAACACTAGAACTGTGCCACGCTGAATATTAATAATAAAACTAGATCACTAAAGCTAATCCAAATTAACTCACGTGTTCAAGGCATCTACAGATTTCAACTCTGGTTGTGGCGATTTCTTCTCTCTGCGTCTAATGTTCTAATCACAGAAGATTTCAACCGGCTAAACTCAGGCGCAGTCAGTCTGAGCGCTTCCTCTTCTCTGATTGGCTGTTGCTCTCTCAGCGGGCATGACTACTGTTCTATTTTTAGATCCTGACTGAGTAACGCTAAAATGGCTTCCAAATCGCCTTGTTGTAGTAAAAGGGTAGAGAACGACAGACAAAATGGCTGTGACAAGATAGCGCTGTCACATATTCCCCTCCTGAATTTGTTGTCGTCCCGACCACAGCACTACCTCTGGCGCTTCAATTGTAATCTCTCAGATCGTTGGTGCTGCGCCTGATTCTTACTGAGAGACGATGCTTTGGGCTCAGATTCTGTAATCGGTACAACCCGGCTGGGGACCCTCTTGGTCGTTATGTTCCTAGTCGTACGTTGCTGGGCTGGCAGTTGCTGTGGTCTGGAAGATTCGTCTACTTGTGCAGCGTCGTTACTTGCTTGTGACTTCTTCTTGTCAGTGCATGCAGCTGTCGACTTTGTAGGGGGATCGCTCCTGACGTGTTTTACACTCGTTTTGTGTGGACGGTGGCTTACGTTCCCCACAATCTGCTTTAGATGAGTTTCCTCTTCTGAACCTTGATGTGCACTCCCTCCTATCTGCTTAGGACGGGTTTCCTCCCCTAGACGACGACCAATTTTCTCGGCGCCCTTATGGTGACAGTTGTCACGGCCATCTCTTGGCTTGCATCCTAAAGGCAACCTAGTTGTAGCAGTACGCTTCGGGAAAGAGCTCCTTGAGGGACAGGCGGATATCAAATGTTCAGTGGACTTGCATTGAAACCATCTCTTCGGAAGCGGGCCTTGAGGGCACTTGGCTGCCATATGGTCTGACAGGTCTCAACAATTGTAGCATCTTATCTTTCTAGGCTTCCTCTGTGCCATGGGTCGACTCCTGCTGCCCTTACATTCCTGACCGTCAATGCCGCATACAAAGACTGCGTCCATGCCCTGGACAGATGGTTTGCTGTCAAATGCTACTCGTTCATTCCTTGCCAGACTCCTGAATCCCTTTCTGAAGATCTTGGTCTGATGTACGAATACATCAATACTTCCATCATCTGGCGTAATAAACCCCCATCCCCTATGGACACTATACCACTTGCAAACCCCTTGTCGCCTTGTCGGTGCAACTGCGTTTGTTGGTACTGTCACCTCACAGCTTTCGTTGACAGCAGTCTGACTCTCACATACAAGAAGGTCTAGTTGAGGTTCCTGCTCACGCACCCCCTCGTCGTGCTTTGGCTGTTTCCGCGGTTGGCCTGGTTCTTTCATTCTTTGCACCTCCTCTTGTACTGGCGAACTGGTCTGTGATAGCTGTACTAGCTGGGACTTTAAGAGAGATATTTCCGCTTCGAGTGCGTCCTTTTTCAGTGTGAGTTTCTACACTGGCTAACTGCACTAGTGCATCAAGCTTTTTGTCTTTCCAGCTAACAGCATGTTCCTTAGGCCCCTGACTCACGGCCTGGAAACCCCTAGTCATCTCATTGACTAGCTGTCGCTCACTGTACGCTTCTTCCACAATTTCCAGTAACTTCTCAGGGCTGGCCTTGGCTCCACCACGTATCCGTAATTCCCTAGAGACCTTGGGTGTGACATTATTCCAGATAACGTCTACCTTATCTTCTGCAGAAAAGGGCGATACCTTCCACACAGCCTCTACGTCTTTCACGGACTCTTGGCAAGTGGGACGTGCCTTTCCACCAAATTGCCTTACCTCCGGCACCGTCACGTATACTACCTTCACAGGCGCATTAGCCATCTTGCTGCAAGAATGCACTGCTGGGTGTTTACAATATTTGTTCGTTTGCTGTTTGCTCGGTGTCACTGTCTGCCTATCCTGCCGACGACGCCAATTGTGATAGGGTGGGCGAGATGATGATGATGCTATTGTGATTTGTGATCACTTTCTTGCCCGGTCTGATGATTGAAATAATTGCTACTAAACTCTTACAGCCGCAATCTGGACTTAACACTAGTAAAATCTATCCACACATATTTCCACTCATATATAACTTTAAAACTAAATCTAATGTCCTGGAATAAATCTCCTTTGGAAACACATCTATCTATCTATTTTCTCAAACACTAGAACTGTGCCACGCTGAATACTAATAATAAAACTAGATCACTAAAGCTAATCCAAATTACCCCATGTGTTCAAGGCATCTGCAGATTTCAACTCTGGTTGTGGCGACTTCTTCTCTCTGAGTCTAGTGTTCTAATGACAGAAGATTTCAACCGGCTAAACTCAGGCGCGGTCAGTCTGAGCACTTTCTCTTCTCTGATTGGCTGTTGCTCTCTCAGCGGACATGACTAATGTTCTATTTTTAGATCCTGACTGAGTAACGCTAAAATGGCTTCCAAATCGCCATGTTGTAGTAAAAGGGTAGAGAACGACAGACAAAATGGCTGTGACAAGATGGCGCTGTAACACACACACACACACACACACACACACACACCCACACACACACACACACACATATATATATATACTGTTCAAAAAAAGAAACGCAACATTATTGCAGTGGTAATGGACACCAAATTTCAAACTTGTACCAACATTTTATTTTACGGAATTAATGTTTCAATCTTGGCATGAAGAAACTTTCAGACGTTAACAATGAAATGATGTTCATTAAATTTGGTTTGGACTTTTATTCTTTGCGACTGAGGCTTCCGTTTCAGTAAGGTGTATGGCCTCCTCTGGCCTCTATCAGAGAACGACATCTCCTTGACATGGATCCGATTAGCCGTTGGATCTGTTTTTGTGGGATAGCTGCCCACTCTTCCCGCAGTGCAAGAGACAACTGTCGGAGATTGGCTGGAGCCACGTCTCGCTGGTGGAGTCGTCTGTCGAGTTCATCCTATAAGTGTTCTATGGGGTTCATGTCTGATGACATGGCTGGCTACGGAAGGGTCTGGACGTTGTTGTCAGCGAGGAACTGGGTGGTGAGTTGTGCCTCATGAGATCGAGCTGAAAAATCGACCCTCGTGAGGCCAAAAGTGAAAGGACGTGAGGACAAAGAATTTCAGCAACGTATCGTTGGGCATTCAGGCGTCCTTCAATTTGCACCAGGTCACTTCTTCCCATGAAGTTGATCGCCCCCCACATCAGTACACCTCCACCACCATGTGGAGATGCCTATCAACGCTGTTCTGGGCGTAGCGCTCATGGACTCTGCGGTAAACCCTTCTCCGTCTATCGTGTCACTGGAGCACAAAAAATGATTCATCCCTAAACCAAACCCGTCTCCAGTCATTCCCAACGGTCCATTGACGATGCTGGTTCGCCCACTGCAGTCGGTTCTTGCGATGCCGGTCCGTAAGAACAGGACCTCTGTAGGGTCTTCTAGCCCAAAGACCAGAGTCGTGCAGCCGGCTCCTGACCGTTTGATATGAAATTCGACGAGCTGCTGACATTGACTGGACTATGGAGGACGCAGATGCAAGTCGATTCCTTAGGTGACGCAGCCGTATGAAGCGGTCTTCGGCAGGAGTTGTGACTCTGGGTCTTCCACTGCGCGACCGGTCTGCTACTGAGCCAGTTTCTTGAAATCGCCTCTAAAGGCGACTAATGGTGCTTCTAACCACATTAAATTGTCTGGCCACTACATTTTGTGACTGTCCAGTCTGTAAACGTCCAATGATGATGAGTCGTTGTTCTGCAGTGAGATGAGCCATACTTGCGCATTGAATTTTCAACTGAATTTATTCGAGGAGCGTCAATCTTTTATAGGCATTCAATAATATGGTCAGAGAGTTTTGTGTTCAGTAAGTTTCACGGGATTCTCATGAACCTGTCACGAGTTATTGTCAAAAATGTTGTTTTGACCTTGACCTCTTTCATGACCTCACGAATCATGAGGTGAGTACAATTCAGGTAACCACAAGAAGTTAATGACCAGATGGACACAGTCGATAGGTTGACTGATGTCCAATCAGCGAATATCTTTTATAAAAGTAACACCAAAAATGTTGCGTTTCTTTTTTTGAACAGTATATATATATATATATATATATATATATATATATATATATATATATATATATATATATATATATATATATATATATATATATATATATATATATATATATATATATATATATATATATATATATATATATATATACAGTACTTTGCAAAAAAAATGGCAGTCATATTGCTCAGCTAAATAAGCTGAAATCTAATTAAGTATGTATGTTCTGCCCCAAATTTGCACTCCACTGAAGTGAGCAAACACTACCAAAAGTTAAAAAAAAATTAGCGCAGAGTAACGTCCCTTGATAATAGCGCAGACGACAATTTCTAATGCTAGTGGCAGAAAATGGATACAAAGTCAAAGTGTATGTTAATTTCACAGCTTTGGAATGAAGGAAATCAAATATGTTCTAGCATTTCTAAAACCTTGAACATTCCTGAGCGGACTGTCTACAGAGTTGTGAGTAAATTAAAAGCAGGTAATGGAATCGAGCGAAAAGAAGGTAGTGGGAGGCCAAGAATTTTGGACACAAAGGACCATCGGCGTCTCGCCCAAATCGTTCGGGCTGGGTCAATGAAGAGTGTAGAAAACATACGGCAGCGCATGATCGAGTTGGGAAGCCCAGAGGTATCTAATGCTACTGTCAACCGGGAGCTACACAGGATGAATTACACAAAAAAGCGGGTAATTTCGTCACCATTGCTCACAGAGACTCACAAACAGATGCGCTTGAACTGGTGCCACGAACACCAAAATTTGTCATGGGACAATGTGATTTTTTTCAGATGAATGTTCTGTTTGGTCTTATCCTGCTCAAATAAATATTTGGACGAAAGGCTCTGTAACGCCTGTGTACCAGCGACCGAAACATACCTAGAAATTCCATCTTTGGGGAGGGGTGTCAGCAAGAGGTGTCACCCCACTGTGTGTTTTCACAGGAATTCTCACGAAAGAAAGGTACATCGACATACTAGAGGGACACCTTCTGCCATTTATGCAGGTCATATACCCCGATGGGTGCACATTTCAACATGACAATGACCCAAATCATACAGCTCATACCACCAAAGCATGGCTGCAAGAGAAGAATGTGATAGTGCTGAAGTGGCCCAGCAACAGTCCCGATCTAAACCCATTTGAAAACGTTTGGGCACTACTCAAGAATCATTTAAAAAAGAGTGGACTCAGAGACGTTGAACAATTTAAGAAGGTAGTTGAAAAATACTGGGACAGTCTGACTCACAATTACCTACAAACATTTGTGGGAAGTATGCCTCGCCGCATCCAGGCTTGCCTTGCTGGAGAAGGCAACATTATACTGTACTGAAACCAGTGTTAATAGATAGGGGAGATACCAATCTTCCTCTGGACATACAGTTTTTATTATTATTTGCTTCTATGAGTGTGCTGCGTTGCGAAAATATGACTGCCATTTTTTTTGCAAAGTACTGTATATATATATATATATATATATATATATATATATATATATATCTATATATATATATATATAGAGATAGATATATATATATATATATATATATATATATATATATATATATATATATATATACACTTCTATAGAGCTGCTTCTTGTAAAAGGGAATTTCGCTGGATTTACACCAGCTGGGGGATTGAACGGGCTATAACCATTGCTTAATTTACTTCACAAAAGGCGACGAACAAATATAAGTTAACAATTGCTCGGCCCTATGCAGCATTGTTCTTGTCTTCTGAATTATTTTGGTGATGATCCCTTGAGATAGAAGGGTAAGGACGCTTCTATCTACATCTCGGCTGAGAGTAATCTTGTGCGATGGTAGACATCTTTGACGACCCATTTAGATACTCTTGAGTTTTGGCCACTGTGGGACCACTACTGCAGAGCAGGGGGACAATCCGTGACAATAATCATAAAAATGAAATGCGTTATATATATATATATATATATATATATATATATATATATATATATATATATATATATATATATATATATATATATATATATATAGCAATCCTCCGATCCTACGCCATTCTATTAGCGCCATACTTTCAGATTGTGTGGGTGTTGAAAAAGATGTTCTATCTCAGAAGGTAGAACAACTTTTTCAACACCTACAAAACCGTCTGATAACCTGTCGTCTGATGACGAAGACTGCTCCGAAGTGACAACTGTAGCCACAAGCGACGAAAGTAGCAGTGATTAAAATCCTATAATATTTTTAATAGTTTTGTAAGTACAGTACACATGTAACTGTTAGTGGTTAATAGGATAAATCGGCTTGATTTTCTTTTTAGGAGATTGAGTTTCATTAACCGACTTCGGATCTTAGTCTAAGAACGAGAAGAAGGGGTCGAGAGTAGTATGACATCGTCGTTTGGAATTGTTTTGTTGTTGCAGAGCGAATTCGGCTACGCGATTGCAATTCACGGGCTTTTGAATGAGCGGGTGAGCTGTTTGTGAGATCAATTGTTTTAGAATGTTCGAAAGTAGTTGTAATTGTAAATCGATGTTTTTGATTAAGTCAGTCAAATGTTAGACGCGACAGCGTTGGCAAGCAAGTTTTGCTTTTTTGAGTTGTGATAAAGTTAAAGTGGCAGTGAATTGGAGTTTTCATCGGGTCGATATGCCAAATGATTTTGGTTGTTTTCAGTGGTGACAGAAAAAGTGACTATTGCCCAGACACTCAATCGCTTTGTACGCAACAGTTATATACGACAGTTCGTTATTTATTCTGTGGACAAGATGCCAGTGTTCCCAGTGAGAAAGACAATGTGTGTATTTTCGAAAACCCAGGTACGCTGAACATTTTAAGTAGCATAGCTAATAGTGAAGTACAGTAGACAAGTTGAGGCTAGTGAGCAGAAGATAGACTTGGTAAAACTACATCCCTGGCGGTCAGGCCAGTTTTCACCAAGATACGCCAAGACAGAAACAGAAGAAATGTGTCAGAACATAAGAGAAACGATGATTACATATGAAGAATTAGATGACAAGGAAAATATTGACAACTGTGGTTCTCAAGCCATGACCACAATAACCACTAGAGACAGTATAAATACTGAAGCAGCAAGAGCGACATAGAGAGAGAGAGAGAGAGAGAGAGAGAGAGAGAAAGAGATACTGTATTAGTACTTACTGAATTTTACTGTACAAGTCTGCCAACCTCGAGTGGAAGGCTGGGCATATCGTCTTTTCAACCTTTTGATTACTTATGTAAATAAAGTTCAACATTTGAATGTTTAATGCTGGCAGCGTGAAGTCATTCGTCAACTGTTGTCTAAGTAACGTCATCGTTTGAAAGAAAGAAGTTTTCTAACATCTCAATTAAGCTGGCTACTGTTTAGGGTAGAGATACGCAACCTATACGATCACAAACTTAAAAAGTGGGTACAATAGACAAGCCATCATCAATCAGCCAGCTTGTATGTCATCGGCCACACACACATAATATTTTGTTTGTGTTCAAAATGTCTGATTATTTTATGTAGTGCATAAATGTTGTTATCAAAGGGTTAAAGAATGAAAAAGCTCCTGGTCATGATAACTTAAATGCAGAGTTATTTAACACAGACCTAGAGCTAGCAGCAGAACTATTAGAACCACTATTTGCACAAGTCTGGAAAACAGGGACAACACCAACAGAGTGGAGAAAAGGAATAATTGTCAAATTGCCCAAGAAGGGAGATCTTGCAGACTGCAATAATTGGAGAGAAATCACTCTTCTCTCAGTTCCCAGCAAAATACTAGGCAGGATAATTATACAGAGAATCTCAAAAGCAGTAGACCACAAACTGAGGAAAGAACAAGCAGGATTTAGAAAGAACAGAAGATGTGTAGATCATATATTTACCCTCAGGAACATTATAGAGCAGTGCTCAGAATGGCAAAGACAGCTGTACATTAATTTCGTTGATTTTGAAAAGGCTTTTGACAGTATACATAGGGACAGTTTATGGAAAATACTGAGGGCTTATGGAATTCCAAGCTGCACAGTGTCAATCATAAAAATCCTTTATGCCAACTTTACGTGTAGCATTGGGCAGAGCAACCTAACCTTTGAAGTGAAGACAGGAGTACGACAGGGATGCCCCTTATCAACCACTCTATTTTTAACAGTCCTATGATCCCTGCAATCTGGTGCTGCCATCTTCTGCTGTAGACACTGTAGCTCGAATTTTACATTATTTCCGTGTGAGAGGCTACATTATCCATTAGAATCGATAGTCAATTATAGGATATCCTCTTTTCACCGGAAGTGATAGGAAGCTTCCTGTTTCCGACTTGACTCTATCCACATGATGTGGACTCAACATTTTACAACGTGGGTGAATGTGTTTCGTAATTCGTAAAAATTTTACGCCATGAATTGTAAAATCACGCAGTTTTTCTCTTCCGCTCCCGCAGGTAAAAAATTTACACTTGCGAGCAATGAATCTAAGAGTGATGCCGCGGAAGCAAATTTTTTTCCGATGGATACTGCAGATGAAACTTTTGTTTCACTAGGATGGTTTATTATATTCTTTAGGATGAAAGTTTTTGTAAGCACAGGAGATTATTATATCATCAGATGCAGAACTTGGAGAAATCGAACACGTGTTTGTTGCGATGGCGAAGAAAGAAGCACAGGAAGATCTGCCCGACTGTTGGACTCTAGATAAAAAAAACTGAATTTTGTGAGAAGAATGAGGGGTTGTTGGTGAAAAATAAACATGTTGGCTGTAAAATATGCAAGGAAGTGGGTAGTTTGGGACCGGAAAGAAACAAACAAGGTATGAATATTTCAAAGCCATGGGCAAATGTTCAAATTTCTTACTTCGGTGAAAATAAAAAGGATCAAATGACTTCACTACGCAAGAAAATTCATGAACATAAAATCAGTTCAGCTCATAAGTGCTGCTACTAAAATAGTAACCACTGCAAAAGAAAACAAATTGGAAGTAGCTTGTTCACACGCATTTGAAAATGAAAAAGAAAGCACTTCTATAATATTCAGAACTGCTTTTAAAGTTGTAAAGAAAAATTAGGCTTTCAATGATTGTCGTGTGAAATTCTAATCCACATATATAAATTAAAACGTAAATGTAAAGCCTAACAAATAAATTTAATAAAAGGAAAGAAGAATGGTAAAGAACAGTGCTGTCACAATGACTGTACTCGAAATCCCCCTTGTTTTCTACTTCGTCTGCAAATTGTAACGTTTCACGTTGATAGTAAAAGCCTACTGCATCACTACACGCTTTCTTCAATAAAACGTGTACTGCCTTTCTAAGAAAAACCTTGAGATACGCAAGCTGACCTATATTTAATATTCCATTCATGTCATTTTATACACTAAGTTACCATAAACGAAAGACAGATGGACTAAGGATAGAAAGAAAGGGAGGGGCTGGAAGCCGGAACGCAGGCAATACTACCACAGTCTCGCGATACACAATTAATGCCACCCCTAACACGCGTGTAAGGCCACAAGCACTAACTTTATTTTCAAATCGACAGTGATAAAAAACACTACCCATACGAGAGTTAGTTTTAAAAAACTTACAAAACGCTTATTAGGAAACATGACATTCTACTGTTTTATGTCTAAAATCCTGACATTAGTCTGACAGTACAGCAGGACAGGTGGCGGTTCTAAACATAAAAAATAAAAAAACTACACGACTATCCTGGAAAATACATATTTTGAACGCAGCCCCTTAGCCCCATTAAATTTATATATTTGGGTTCCTTAGGACTTGCTGACAAAGAATATGTTAAACGTTACGCAATTAGTCTAGGAATTAACAAATTATAGCCAAAAGAAATAGTGAGGGATGTCAGACAACACCAAAATCAGAATCGCTCAGTGGCAGATTTTCACACCACCATTGTACGGGAAATAGGTCCCCATGTTACCTCCTATTTGATTGGCGGAAAGTAAATGTAAGGCTAAACACGATTAGTCGGGCTATAAATATTGATTCTTTGTTGTTAGGGAAACGTGAGTAGGAGTACTTTTTTTCAAACGCTTGTGTAAACATGGCACGATTGGTTAGACCCGCCAATATAGTCAATCAGAGGCGTCAGGTCAGCACCACATTTTCAAATAAACTTACTAAAGAACCAGTGCGTTGAGCGCCAGTGCATATTTTTCTAAATAAAAGCCTGGGACATCGGCAGATCGAAATTGTGCTATATTCATTGCCAGTCAACGTAACTGTGTATTATTCCATGAATTGTGGTAAGCTTGAAATATTTGATATCTTTTTAATGAAATTTGAATGTAAATTGATAATTTATGTCTGTATATATGTGTGGTTCAGTAGCGAACATGAGGTAAAGCCTATATAGTGCTCCAACCTGAACAGAAAGTGTCGGAGGAAAGTAAAACTACATGGAATTGCCAAACAGTACACTGACACCTATCTTATTGACTAGAAAGAAATAATGCTGGAATTGCAGAGGCGTAGTAACCATTAGGGAGGAGTATACTGGTGAAAATTGTTTCAGATGAAGATAGCAGTTGGCCTACCGCTCTGAACTCAGTGTTTGTTATGTATTGTGTTCAGTCTGGAAATTTATTATAAATTAGTTCTGAAATAGGAGGTACAACCTTCTTGTTTCAGGGACCGTGGTCCTAAAGTTATTGAGCAGCACCTGGTCTGAGCTTTGCTGAATCTAGAGGCTGACAACATACTCCTGGGTCCAGATAGTGACCAGTGAGGTGTCTCCAGAACACAGGGAGGCTATCGAGCAAAGGAGTCTTTTCCTGCCGCCATCACGAAAGATAAGCGTCTGTGGCCAGAGGCGCTCAACATTATGGCCCCCCTCAAAATCTGACTTTATAATAAAACAGAGGGAAAATACAGTGTTTAAATTGATAGGAACTGTGAACTTTTCCCCATACTATTTCCAAGATAAACAAACACTTGAAGTCATGATGACAAATAACAACATAGCTTGAAAAAAACAAAACCAGTATTACCTCATATTACTACTACACAACTGACACACATAGGATAATATTAATAAAATATGTCATTACAAGGTTCATATTGATAAATTCTGTACATATAAATTGTAATTACAATTGATTGTGATTCCTGGTTCACTTTGTAGTTGAATCAGGACATATAGATTAGTGAAAGTAATTAATACATATTTATGTTTGAAACTTTACCAGTGCCTCATTTAAGATAGTCTTATATAGTGTTAAATGTATGTGAGTGTCACAGTGTTGTCAAGTGTGGTGGAATAAATTAAATTGTTTATCTGTCTGTTGTTGTTGTGACTTACACTTCATCATATACATACCCTAGACATTTAACGTAGTCATCACAATATTCCAGAATAATTCTGACTGAGGTATAATGTGGTAGCAAGTAAGGTTATCTGTAAAACACTACACCTATTAGATACAGATACCTTCACAGCTGATCTCAGTCAGTACACTAAGTCCCCTATAAATATTTATAACATCCCACTTTACCACAATGATTTTGAATCTGAAATTGATCTTCAAGAATGTGGTAAACTTCTAAATACAATAGCTAATTTAGAATATAACAGTATAGTGCATAAAGTCAAAGATAGGATAGTACTACAAATTTTCATTGTTCGCGTCGCCTACGCCTTCAGCTTATTATTTGATAACACATTAGCCGAACAAAAGGGGTACCCAAATTTTCAAATTCGTCCTTGACGACAAACGTAACACTTAACTAGGTCAACTAAGTATTTGCCTAAAATACATTGTGGACGGGAGGGGCACGGATAGATAACCAACGCAAATCACGTCTCACATTGTTTCAAAAAAAAAAAAAAAATACTTGCTAGTATTGCCTTAGGCGGTTTTTCAAATTACGATGTAAACGTTAGAAAATGTGGACACTACGATCAGGAAAACAAGCTTAGCTCTTATTGCGAATGACGTAAATTCTCGTGTATTACGAGAGACTCTCGTAAATAACTTGAAAGTACATGGAAAAAGAATTGAACAGGAGGTAGTTTAAAAATAAGCAACTAACATGGAAAAAAAGATAGAATTTTGAACCAAGCCCTTTAGCCCCATGAAAATCATATATTCGTGTACCTGAAGACTTGCTAACCAAGAATATGTAGTTAGTTATCTAAATAGTTCATTAGATAATCAAATATTGGTAATAATACATAGAGAATCAGAGATACTGTCAGGTCAAGTCATATCTGCTTAGATTGGATAGCATATTTTTTCGGGGAAAAATTAGGTCGAAGAAAGGTTAAGATAGTACGATGAAAGGGATTGGATGAAATTTGAAGGAAGCCGAAATATTATTGGCTAACCTAAATATACAAATCTAGTTGGTAGTAGTAACGCATAGTGGTTTGAGATATTTTTTTTTTTAAATTCATTCAAAAAATGAGATGCTTGGTCTCATTGGCCAAAGCTTTATACATGATAGGAATAGTAGGATGCTCGCTGCCATTTTTTCAAAATATTCAGAGGAGCAAGAAGCGATGAGCAGACTTGTGCTTTTTATTAATAATACTACCATCTGAAAGCAGTCTGAACAGAGGCAGTGACGAAAGTGTGCTAAAATCGATTGCCTAATTCATCGTTACTTGTTTATATTTCCTTGATATGTGGGGTTCCTGCTGGCACTTGTCTGGTGCTAGTACTCGCTCATTGAAGAAGTCTGCACGATTTCAAAGAGTCTCTGGCACCTGCTTGTATTAAAGAAGTTCAAGTCCAGAGGAGACTGAAGTGTTTGGCCAAACCGACTACAACTGCGGCTTATTCCAGGATCCAGATAAGTTGAATATCTGGCCTGGGACAACTTATCACTATTAAAGAATAATCTCCTTTGCTTACAAAAACATTCATCCTAAAGAATATAATAAACCATCCTAGTGAAACAAAAGACAGTGGGATGATGACAATCCTCAACCTGCTTCCCATCACCAGTATTTAAATAGAGTAAATAACATCAAAGTGAACATTTGTAACAATGTACTATGGACATATTGTCTGTTGTATGTAAATATCTTTATATATCTTTGTAAATATATCTATCCATCTAAATTGATTCTCATTGAACTGTAGTCCTGACCAAAACAACTTTAAGCTCAGGACCAATAAAGTTTAACAAAAGATATTTTAAATATAAAACTTAACAGCTGGAGTTAGTTGAGTTTCTCATAGTATTTAGTATCTGTTTGTACATGTTTTTGTATTGAGATTCTTTTACAACACTCTTACAATACCCTAGACACTTTATGTAGCTTTCAGTCACGCTAGTCAATAAAAATAGAACTTAGAGTGAGATCGTAGGGTGGTACACGAAAGGTACTCTGTAACACAGCTGTCCATTGGTTACCTCAGAGACCTTCACAGTTGATCTCACTCAAGTACAACTATATGCACACCATTCTTCTTAACATCTAAACCCACCACAAAGAAGTCAATGGTTATGACATGAGGCGAATTCTACATTCCACAAATGCTTGCATTAACATAGTGAAACATATTGGAATTGAAATGAAACAAACCCTTATTCAGAAAATAATTGAATCAAATTGTCAAATTTCCCTGTTGATTGATGAGAGCACCACTATTAGCCAGTTTTCTTCTTTAATAATTTATGTACGGACAATGCTACCTGATATGGAGCAACCCACAAATATTTTTATTGACATTGTAAAATTAGAAAATGTGTCCGCACAAGGTGTTTTCCAGTGCCTGATTAATGTCCTTAATGAATTGGGTTTTCATGATGACTTTTTAAAGGAAAATCTTATTACCATTGCATGTGATGGGGCAGCTGTGATGTTGGGTAAGAAGAAAGGAGTAGTGGCTTTGATTAAGGAACAATACCCACACGTTTTGGTTTAGCATTGCGCTAACCATAGGCTTGAGCTTTCTGTTGGAAATGTTGTGAACAAACTTCCCATCACATATCAACCATATGTAGTTTATATATATATATGTATACTATAGGGAGAGTGTCAGGTAAATTTCAGTGGCTTGCGGCGCGCAGCTCGTCGGCTACGCGCTAATGTCTCAGTGTGTGTCCTTAGTTGTGAAGGGCGACGGAACGAACGGAATAATTTGTCTTCTCTTTGTTACTTTCACAATTGCCTCCGCGGCTGGCGTTGTGGATTTAAAAGTTGCTACCATAAGTGAAATGGGTTCATTTTCAATACAAGACAACAGGAAGCTGAGACGCTTGGGAGTCATGACCCAAGTGGGCCCGCCCCCCTTAGAGTGTAAAGGAGTAATCAGGCCGAAACACTTGTCAGATGGGGGGACTTCTTCTGATGATCAGATTGCTTCCTGTTGTATCGCTCTGTAAAGAGTTTCCTATCATCTCTACACGGTAATTAGTGGAATATTTGTTATGAAGTTAACAAAATGGTAGTCACAAACTTCTGCTTGTTACCTTTTTTCACAACGGCACGATACAACAACGCGTGTTCCAGACTTAAGAGTGTAGTGATGAACAGCTCCTTCTGTCACCTTTGCTTATGTGAGAATTCCTTACTTGTGAGAACTATTTTATTTTTTGTTTTAATGTTCCAATTAGCAGCCACCAACTGTTCCTGATACGTTGTTTGTTCAGCTTTTCAGAAGTCAGTCACAGAAACTACCCTGGTCAGGATGAAATCGGCTCTTGCATCGGTAACACTTTTTGTTGTTTTCATAATGGTGGCATCAGCTTTTGCGTCTCCAGCTGCCCGAGAACAGAAGGATGTCAAGCGATCTCTGCATGAACAGGTAATTGTCTTAAATAATAATTTCTAGCGTCGTATTTTATAGGTGTTTATCAGAATGGTAAAGTCTTAAAGTGCTGGCATATTTTCTGGTTAGAGTTACTGTGTACATTTTCCTTTTGTACACACAATATTGCAATGAAGTCTTGCTCTAATTCTTTGTATGGCTCCAGACTTTCATAAACAGGTGGTTGTGTAGAACAGAAGGATTGAAATGGTATGACAAATTTACAAATGTGGAATTGATGACAAGAACCAGACAAGAGCAAGTAGAATGAGAGATAGGAGAGGACGCTGGCGATTGATAAGACAAACATTGAGGAAACCTGTGGATAGCATTACAAAGTAGTCCTTGTTCTGAAACCTCCAGAGAAAGAGAGGCAGAGGTAGACCAAAAACATACGGAGAAGTGAAAAGGATGAGGAAAACATAAAAAGAACTTGAGCTGATGGCACGTGACAGGAGTACTTGGCATGTATTTGTTGAAGGCCTATGCTCCCTGTGGAGCTAAAGGGTATTGATTGATTGACAAGTCTAATGCAGATAAAAAAGTTGTTACATAAAAAGCAGGCACTGCAGAGGGAGACCGGCACACGAAACCGGAAATAGAACTTAAAAGCTGTCAGCTGGGCGCCTTACCGCTCAGAAATTTTCTAACGACAAAGGTGAAATATATGCCAGTGAGAAAAGAGGTGGAAAAACGTCAGCGGTGAACAACGTGACACACTCGTGAAATATTTTAAAGAAATTCTAAACAGAACCAGCCTATACAACAGACCATTATTAACCAGCAAGTAAAACTAGCCGTAAACACAAATCTACCAACTCAACAAGATATCATACCTGCACCCAGTGGCGTACTAAAGGGGGTGCGAGGGGGCGATCCGCCCCTGGCAACAGACAGGAAAAGGATGCCATCGGACAGCATTATGATAGTAGGAGGTAAAGGGTAAAGGAACCCGTTACACGCCCATTGAGGCATATTGGGAATATGGTGTTAGGCCCATATTATCTTGACCGTCGGCACACTAGGAGTGATGTGGTCGGCATCACGCCGGCCGCCTTAACCTTCCCAGAGTTGCTCTGGTACCCATTTGGGGCTGGGTCGACCCAGTAGCCGTTTGTGGCCTAAAAAATTCCCGCCTCATCTGGGGATCGAACCATAGACCACTGCGCTAGGAAGCCAGTGCACTAACCACTATGCTACCGCGGCTCTATTATGATAGTACTTACTGTTAAAAATGTAATTGCAAGTGTGTTTCTTTAAAGGAGGGGGTGCCAAAGGTAGGATCCGCCCTGGGTGCCAAATACTTTAAGTACGCCCCTGTATGCACCAAAATTTATCAGAAATTGAAAAACTGAAGGATCGAATGGAAAGCCCTCCCCCTCCTCTTTCTTAATCCTGTCTACCCTTCCCCTGCCCCCTTCCTTTACAATTTCTTCCACGAAACCATGATAGATGATATTTCATCCACTATAAAAGATGTTACATGAGCCATTGACAAGTCAGGAAACAAGAGTCCACCTGCACGAACTGGACCAAGGGAAATAATTAACGTGCCAAAGAAAAAAAAACTTGACTACGTACCAACTGGCTAATTATGATGCCTCTGGTCGTGGCTGAAAAAGTTATGATCAATGACTTGCTGCACCGTACTAAAGAAGTTTTAGATTTTTAAAAAGTATAAAATGAAAATTATTGATAGATCTTGTAGCAACAGAAACAAAAATGAGCGGTCAAATAAGATATGCCTGTGAAATGTATTACTTTTGTGAGTGTACTAAATCTTACAAAAATCATTTCACTATTTAGAATTACATTCATTGACTTAAAATTGCGGGGTTTTTTTATTTATTTTTTTTTTGACTTTTTCATGTGCTTTAAAAAAAGACAAATTATTTTTTAAAATGTTTTACTTTTATTATATATATATATATAACCTCTACACCTCACGGTAGAAGGGGAACGACTAAGTAAGTAAGTATATATATATATATATATATATATATATATATATATATATATATATATATATATATATATATATATATATATACGAGGGGCGGTCGAAAAGTTTTGCACTTTAGTATGAAGGAGTCAAGGCACGTACCTGGAAATTGGTGTAAACTTTATTCCTTCTCTATGTATTCACCCCTCAAGGCAATGCACTTCTCCCATCTCTTCTTCACCTTCCTGATGCCCTGATTGTAGAACACCCCCGTCTGGGCCCGGAACCACGTCTCCAGTTCAGTAATCAAGTCCTAGTCGTTAGAAAAACGACGTCCACGAAGCGGATTCTTCATGTTTGGAAACAGGAAGAAGTCACTCGGTGCCAAGTCCGGTGAGAATGCTAGATGGGGCATGATTTCATACCCGCACTGCTGGGCAAGGCAAATTGAGCCATGAGCTGCATGAGCCGGCGCATTGTCCTGAAGCAGACGAACGCCTCTGGACAGCATCTCGCGTCTTTTGCGCTTCATTTCTTCTCGTAACTTCTGGAGAAGGCTTTGGTAGTACGTGGAGTTGATAGTACCGCCACGAGGAAAGTAGTCGGTGAGTATTACCCCGCGGCAGTCCCAAAAGACGGTGAGCATGACCTTTCCCGCAGAGGATACCGTCTTTGCCTTCTTTGGTGGTGGCGAACAGGAATGTTTCCATTGTTTGCTCTGGTTTTTATTCTCAGGGTCATAGAAATGCACCCAACATTCGTCCACAATAACCAGTCTACGAAAAAAATCATCTTCGTCAGCATTGTAAATGTCCAACATCTGTGCGGATGTTTCGGCTCGATGCTCCTTTTGTCCATGACACCGCTTCATACACAACTGAATCAGTTTCCCGCCAATTTCTCTTTCACACGGCACCCCGCGCGCGCCATGTACGCGCGGGAAATGTAAACCAATAGTGTGTCTTTACAATGATACACAGCAATCCCGCCTGTCTTAACGCTTTCTTAGTAAAGTGCAAAACTTTTCGACCGCCCCTCGTATATCTATATATTCTATCACAAAGGGAGTCTTCACAAGATATTCAGATAAGCGAAAACAATGCTGCTTTGGCTTAGAACGTTAATTCTATAATCTGCCGACCACTTTTGTGAAGAATTAAGCAATGATTAATATTAGCTCTTTAAGCCCCCACCTCTGATTTACTCAGGGGAATTCTTATCATTCTGGTATAGCTCTGTTTAGAGCGTGTGTGTAGTAAATTGACTGAGACAAACATGCTGTGACTTTAAAATTATTAAATCGAAGTTAAATTTGCAAAATTACAAATAACAAAATTTAACAATCACTTAAGTTTTAACAGTTTGAAAATAATTGAATACTTTAGAAAAAAAAGTTTCATCATTGATGGATAATAGTGACGAGGAAGAAAAATTCACTTTGGCAGCTTATATATGGAACTTAGCTGCCAATGACGGTTCTGCTCCTTCTGATGGGTTGGTTCGTTTTACACTGCTCACGCTCGTCGCTGGTCAAGGTTGTCGGGTGTAGCTCGTTTCCCAGAAATGTCAAGGAGAGTCTACAAAATTGGTCCCTCGTCTTAAAGCTTAGGCCACTGTTCCCTTCTTGTTCCAGAGACAGTACTTTCTGCTGGTACCACCAGCAAGTATGATAAAGAATAGAAACGAAGCGGTCTTCTGCGTTTTGCGTTTCCTGACACATACTTATGCGTCCCCTTTCTTCTATTCTACCATCCCATTTATCTCAGAATTTACCCTTTATGAGAATTAAGTCGAATTCCTCGGGATAAAACTTTCTTTTGCATTTAAATTGAATAGCTTTAGCTTCACATTACATTTAAATTAAAAGGTTTATAGCTCAGATAGAATTGTTTACAGTTACATTTCCACTGATTGAAAAGTTTTACAATATAAATTGAATATGTTTTCATTTATTTTTACACGGATTTGAAAAGTTTGAAACTTCCATTAATTTTAAAGTGCATATGTTAACATCGACATTTACACTTGTTTGAAACTGTAAGTATTATACTTAGTATGTACATCATTTCTTTCATCTTTCCCTCCCTGCTCCATATGGAACCTGTGACTCCTTATGCGTTTAGTTCTCTTTAAGAAACTAGCAATAAAGAAGTCATTAACCCGTGCAGTGGTGGTTCATGAATCATCATTATATACGCTGAGGTTGCCAGCCTCAAATGACTGGGACATCCACTAGCGATTTTCACATATTAAAATTCACATGGTAATATACATATATATGTTAGTTCACATGTTAGTAATAAAGTATAGAATGTAAAATCACATCTTACACAAATCCTGGCTCACAGTGCTCAGATGAATAAAAGGCACTGGCAGTTGCCTAATTACATGTGTACTTGGGGTCGTTAATTTGAACTTTAATTCCCTCTCTGACTCCGTGTGTTTTCTTCAGTTTCCTCAGACAGCGGATTTCCTTATTAAAATGATAGAGATTTCCTGGGCTGTTTTTGTAAGTCCTGATAAATACTCAAATAAAAGCTGTCCGGTCTGATAAAATGAAATTTTGAATTCTAGGCTTCACGCTGGCAAGGTCTGGTGTCTTGGCAAGCGATCTTCACAGTAGTTTTGACTGATTGAAGCATCAGGTTATATTCACTGCCTTCCCACGCATTCGTTGTTATAAAGCTCAAATGATCAGCCAATCTGATTTGAATATTTTGCTTGACTCATCTAGTGCATAATTTTAAACATTACTTTTCTGAAAATGGGCTGTAAACATCCGATTGCCGGCAGGCGAACTTACAGACATATCGGTAACCTCACACGACAATGTGTGTAAGATGTAACACATTATTACTTTCTCTAAAGTAATGTCTTACCTGTTGCTTGAACCCACACAAAATCCGTCTCTGTACAACCTTGGCGGAGACGCACCCGTTCCGTTTCAGTGATTAAGCACATTGCGCTGGGAGATGTACGTGTTAATTTGTGTACTGATATCGGTCGCGCCTGCGATTAATCAACTTGGTTGTCGACAATGTTCTCTCAGCCGTTCATGCAAATGTTTAGTTTATCATCCACCAGGAGTGTCAGATAAACTGTCAAGACACAATATACTGAAAGTAGCGAAAGAATGTAGATACGAAATATCTGCTACTTAGCAGAGAAAGAAAGAAAGTGCGAGAATTGAAAGCACGCAATATAATCCGTACCAAGAATGTACCGATTCCTGCCGTAGTGAAACAGAGATTAGGAAGAAGAAGAGATCGCCCCAATCCATTATGTGACACGTACAGAAGTGATTATAGAAGTAGATGGAAGACTGTTGCGCACATATTCTGTATTCTATATTTGTATGGAATTGTGTGACGCACGGATTACTTCAGTGAGGCATACAATTCGTCCTGTATGTTTATTTAATGTGGAAAAATATATATTTGTATTTATTGAGTGTACGAAAATGCTTTCCTTTGTAAAGCTAGATAATCCATGATTGGTTTATACTTTTGATTATGTGGATGATCTCCCTTGAATATTGATTTAGCGTATGAATACCGAATTTATGTCATTTCTCATTTGTTAGGGCCAGAAAATAGATTGATTTTGCTTAGAATGTTTATGGCCTGAATTCATATGTATTACTTGTCTAGTGCAAGAAGATTCAGTCGTATATTGTATATCTTCGTATGTTTAGGTCGGACTATATTCTTTGTGCCGAACTCTGGGGCAAGTATTCGTTGTCCTACGGAGGCGTACTGAGTCTCGACAAAGCCGGCTGAGAATGGCCGTGTGTATTTTTTGGGCTGGTCCTTTTAAAGGTTGAAAAGTGATTTGTGAATGATTTTTCAGAAGGAGATAGTGCCTCTGCGAGATTCTATTGTCAGAGATTCTCCTCATGCACTTTATTATTAATTCGGACTGCAGGTAATACCAGATACTTCTTTTGATGATCTCTATTTTGTTAGACCTAGATGGACATCGTGTTTCGAGCATCGTTGGTCGTTTATATATACAGTTGAAGATGACAGGTTTCCCAACAGAGCTTATGTCTACATGAAGCAACCTTATGAATGTGGAACTGTAGGGAAACTCTATGAAATTATTGATATTCAAATTGTGAATTAACTTTGGCTTATCATTATCCTTCTTCTGGGTGAGTGAGCAAAACTCAGGGAGGTAGCCATCTTGTGTTCTTGTCATCGTTATGGATCACTGTCAAGAGAACAGTATATCAAACCTATTATCGGACAGTGATATGGAGATCTTATTAATATGAAAACCCCTATCGTGGTTTAACTTTGTTACATAAACATTTGATATATGCCGCTGGAGAACTTAGCCAAGGAAAAAGTTCGTCCAGTGAACTCTTTATATGTTTACACACCCACACCCACTTATGCGTTCAGTCAGTTAGGGGATATGGCAATAATCTGCCAGAACATTGAATGATTACCTTATATCGCCCATCATATTTGAATGCTGCATGAAATATGACCTACTATTCAAATGCCTAATGATGTACATGTCAACATGTTCCTATGACTATGTTCCGTGCTGTCCAGATGTGTGCGTCCTTATTAAACTGTGAAATGTCAGCTGTAGTTCCAGTCATCATTGGCTTGCATAAGAGTGTGTGAGTGTAATATTATCAAGTGGTCAACTACACAGAACCATTCCACCATTCGCGTTACCTGACACTCCCACTCTGTGTCAACATGACCGGTTGATTCACTTATGCAGTGGTAACCCAAAGAAGACCTTCTTCACTGATGACCAGTACACGACCCCGAAACGACAACCTTTTCAAAGACATCATTATTATAGTGTTTGTTATGCTGTTCCACCTCGAAATTGCTTCGAATGAAATGGCAATTCTGATTGTCCATAACCACATGTAATATAATACAAATACTGAAAATGTATGTTTACACTCTGTTTTATATTACTGTTAGTGATGAAGCCATTACAGATAGTTATGTGTACACACCTCCACCAGAGCGAGGCCCGGTACCTGCGACCACTTTGACCATGCCTTATCACACCACTGCAAAAAACTGCCCTGTTTAAAGCATCCTATCGGTGACTCCATGTATTTCCAAGGCTCACATTCTATGTAACACATAAGGAAGGGAAACCCGAGGCCTATAAACAGTAAATAAATATTAGACAAACATAAAGGTGTGTTTTCAGGCACTCGTAAGAAATAAAGAAGTAGAAAACTAGACAACAGAAAAACAACAGACGTGAGTGGCTTACCCAGGACTCGAACCCAGGACCTTCCGTGCGACAACCCCGCCTAGCTATGCAGGCGATTCACACTATCCTCCCTGGCATCTAGGCATTACCAAAAAAAGATGCTTCGATGACGGGTCACTAGTTCGACTCGCAACATAACACCGGAAGTTTACCATGGGCAGTCCAGCCTATTAATGACGCAATCACTTCTGTTGTTAACCTATTATACAATATAGGTCAGTTCACACAAGACAAAGACGTTAATACTGTGTCTAGTAACTGATAGAAAGCTAAGTACAGTAAGTACAAGACAGAGGGTAGGTTTTGGTATTGAATAAACATTTATAACACATAAGGAAAGGAAACCCGAGGCCTGTAAACAGTAAATAAATATTAGAAAAACATAAAGGTATGTTTTCAGGCACTCGTAAGAAATAAAGAAGTAGAAAACTAGAATACAGAAAAATAACAGACGTGAGTTGCTTACCCAGGACCTTCCGTGCGACAACCCCGAAATGTTTATTCAGAAACAAAACCTACCATCTGTCCTGTACTTACTTTACTTAGTCTTCTATCAGTTACTAGACACAGTATTAAGGTCTTTGTCTTGTGTGGACTGACCTATATTGTATAATAGGGGAACAACAGAAGTGATTGCGTCATTAATAGGCTGGACTGCCCATGGTAAACTTCCGGTGTTATGAGTTGCGAGTCGCACTAATGACCCGTCATCGAAGCATCATTTTTAGTGATGCATAGATGGCAGGGAAGATAGTGTGATTCGCTTGCATAGCTAGGCGGGGTTGTTGCACGGAAGGTCCTGGGTTCGAGTCCTGGGTAAACCACTCACGTCAGTTGTTTTTCTGTTGTCTAGTTTTCAACTTCTTTATTTTTTAAGAGTGCCTGAAAACACACCTTTATGTTCGTCTAATATTTATTTCTATGTAGCTTTTTTATTTCATTTTTTTTTCTATTGTACGCTAAAACATACATCTGATTATCCGTTCATAGCTTGACCATGAAAAACTCGGAAATGTGAGTCTTAATTTAGTCTCTCTTCCCCCACCCCCTCTCACTGTTTTTCTTTCTTGTGCCGTGGAACGGAAATATTGATACAGTAATCTGACAGCCTTTGCTTTCCCATTTAGTGTCTACCATTGGCTAAGCCAAACCACGCAATTTTCTGTTTGTATGACTCACCTTTGAATCCACGCTTTTTTTTCTGGAACATAACAGAATTGTTTACCAACTGTCGCAAACCTGCCAGTTTAACAAGGGAGCGAATCGCGTTTGTTTACCTGAGTTTCTCACGTCATTAGACGGATGCGCGTAGAAATAACGCAATGTTTAAAGAGAGACAATGGGCGATAATATTTTTCCCGACCACCTTTGATGTTCACGTTTCAGTGGGAGGTAATGTTTGATCTGCGCAAGGGGACGTAATCTAAGAGAGGCCCGTGCACGGCAAAATAATCTGATGTCGGTCAGCATCGCGGAGTAGAATGAACGAATAAGCCTTTGATCCGGGAGACGCAGGTGTGAATTGTAACGTCTTCTGGTGATGATAACACCATGATCTGTATATATACCGCGCTCTCTCAAATTCAGTTATTAGAGTCGCTCAGAAATTCTTGGATAATCTAATCACGCCAGACTAGAACCTAGTTTCGCTAAATGTGTTTAATTGTCTCGTGGAGATTTCATTTTCTGATTTGAGGTAATAGAAATTGTGCTTAAGTGTTAAAATGTGTTAGGTTTACCATTTTTATTCATTATAATTCCCTAGCGTTTGAAACTAGTGAAATAACCTAACGCATAGATATTTCTTGCCAGTCGTTCTGAGTAATGCAATTTCAAACACCCCATTTTTCTTACACAAGGAGATACGGCTTAGCTGACTGAGATTATTAAGTGTGACGGATGAGTGACCGAATAGAATTCGCATTATATTTCATTGTGTGAAATTAAATAAGTGACTAGAGTTAATGTTATGTGACTAAACAATAGACGCCGACAAAAAGCTAGTAGTGACAGGCGATTTTTGTTAAAGTGCGCGTATGGATAAAGTAAATAATAATTGACTTTGTGCGCTGTGCATTTTCTCGCGGGCAATAACGGGGGAGGGCACATACCCTTTTTCCTGACATGCCATAGAGGAAAACTTACGGGTGGATAAGATAGTAGCAGTTCTTTAAAATGTTCTTTTCTTACTTATCTAGCACCTGATAAAAAACCAGCGGCCAGCGGTCTAACATTACCAGTACCATTATTATTACTCTGGGTCTTCGATTTTTGGACCTGTTCGGTCCTCTGTCTTCATTCGGAGTGAGAAATAGAAACAGTAAGATTAATTGTAACTTGACAGTACATTACCCAGAATTATTTATTCCATGTTTCCAGCCCACTGGGCATACGAAAGAACATATATTCCTGACGTTTGACAGCCGTAGCAACGTAGTGATCCAGAAAACTACGCTGTTTCAAAATCGGCTCTCACCATAAGAGCCAGCCGTTAGGATTTACCATTATTATCAGTTTTTACATATTGTGAAATTTGTCTTAGCAACCAGATGCTTGACAATACAGGAATATCTTTTCTCCTTTTGCAACTGTGAACGCCCCGAGAACGTCTTGCTTCAGTAACTATTTGCGGTGACAAAGGATTCATCCAGGAAAATTAAACCACCAAATTTGGCGTCCACCTTGTAATTATTACTCGATATAAAGGCTGGACTGGGGCCATATTTAGCAACCCACCTGACAGTATAGGTTCAGACTATTGTAGTTTTTCAAGGGATACCAACACCCGATTAGGTAAGCAAGAGTGTTTGTGGCCACATATGACAGAGTGAGAAATAGTGAGAGTGAATATTTTCCTTTGTTACAATCATTGGTCGACCCAGCCCCCATTGGGTACCAAAGCAACTTCTGGGAAGGTTAAGGCGGCCGGCGTGATGCTGACCACATCACCCCTAGTGTGCCGATGGTCAAGAAAATATGGGCCTGACACCATATTCCCAATATGCCTCAACGGGCTCGTAACGGGATCCTTTACTTTACAATCATTGTACTGTACTAACTTCTTTTTTTATTTTCGCTACAAAGAGTACTTTACTGAGTAGAAATTTAGTGGGGGACTTGTTCTTCATAGTCTATTCTGTAACGTAGTGTTTATCTTTGACCTTCGGGTTATTAACTTCTTTTGGGATCCTTTCTCAACAAAGGAGGGCACTTATTCGGTTATTTTCGTATATCTGTAAACTTGATTTATTTGATTTTTCTATATGTTTGATGTTGTAAAAAGTTTAATGATAATAAACAACAAAAAGGAACTTACATGTGTGGGTTGTTCAGACCCATACCCAATTAACCATAGTTTTTCACGTTTTGAGTGTCTTGTTGTCACATAATTGTGTGTGGATATGTCTAGTTAAACTTATCTTTATAGAGATAAGGGGTTGGAAAAGTGTCTTACCCTACAATATAGTCGTATAGATAGGCTGGACTAGAGAAACTATTCAGTCCAGACACAACTTTTTCTCCTTTACTATTCACTCGTGAAATCTATTTCTACACCTTTATTCTCACGTATTTACCACTATCACCTCTGCTCAGACGGGACCATAACTAATTTCTAATCTATCTAAAAATATACGACAGAATAGGGGCTCGTCCGGGATTTTATCTAAATCTGGAACAAATACGATCCTGGGATTTTATCTAATTACGACAGATTAAGTTCTGGTTTCCTAAATTTGATCTGAGTCTAAATAAATGAATAACGTCTGATATTGAATTTTAATCTTAGTCTACATAGAGTGTGTTGTGCGTCTTGTTTTGTGAGTTAAGGAATATTTAAAAATTATCCCCTAAACAACGTTCCTATTTACTGGGTTCTGACCACACATATTAGAAATTTGTTTCTTTCCACAGCATCATAGTGTTACGTACAGTTTCGATTTTGATGGTAATCTTTGTCAGACATATGATATATAGTAATTTGGTACAAGAAGACCGCTGGTACGCGTGATTGTTTATCAATCACAAATATCTTTGGAGCAGTGGAGTGTGAGCTTAAAAAAAAAGAAGAGCATTCTGGCTATCGCCAAGTTAATAGCCTTCTCCAACTTCAAAGCTGACTTCAGGTGGGGACGAGTGTGGTTGATTTAAATAAGGAAATTATTTTTTCTCCTTAAATTTTTATATATAAAATTTTTTCTTCCACAGTAGTTGTAGCGAAAGATTTTCCTATTATGATGATAGTGGTAGAGCAGAAGTAGAATCTCTCTCCAGAAAGTATGAAGTTCCAGCGCCCGAGAAGTACACTGGTATCACAAGTGAGTTACAGCTGTGAATACTCTGAGCTGGACAATAGATTTAGGCTTCAGAAGTATAAGATGCTACTTTCGCTATCGTAACCCTATGTGATAATATAATTAAATTTGAAAAGGTAACTCAAAATTTTAACAGTTAAAAATTTTACAAGTCAAATGAGCACAATTATCCAATTTATTTTGTACATCTATATATTCTTGTAATGAGAAATGGTTGTTGTAAGATGGTAAAATGTATGATTATTTACAGTTACAAATCAAATAAACAAGCTAATAAGTCTTGGATTTATCTTCCACTGAACTTATAACACAAGTTTGTCACATTATCTATTGCCATCTAGTTGTCATCATTAAACAGTCGTTTTAGAAACTGCTCACAGGATTTGTTGGATGGATACACATAAACTCAACTTTAGCCACGTCTGCTCGAGGTTCCTCCGACACACTGGAGTACGGAAGACTTTCCTTCAGCCCGCCCTATAACTACGGGGGACTAAGGTGTTGAAGAGTGGTTGACCTCTAGGCTTCAGTGAGCTGGATCAACTTCTTCAAGTCTTTAGTTTCTCGATCAGGAATGATCATAAACATTGATCATAAAAACCTGGAACAAAAGGTAATAGGTGGCCATTTTGTTCCAACAATCTCACCACCCACTGCTGTTCATGGTGCGACCATGTCTTCAGTGTTTGTATATAAATGAATGAATCATGGTAGTATGTTACAGAGATAGCATGATAAGATAATGTATACTGTGCAGAATTAACAATATACATGAATAAATCACATGTTATGATACATGGGTACGATATAACCTTTGCCTTCCACTTATGGATGTCAAGTCACTTATGTACTTGCTGGTATGTCGTAAGCTTCCAGGCAAGAACTAGCCATGATATATGTGGTTAACCAATTAATGGTTATGCTTCCTGACAATGCCGGTGAAGGTTATCTCTGGTTAGCGTCATTCCCTTTTTTATTATATCTGCTATAATCAATCAGAAATAAAATCTGAAATAAAATGATATTAGTAATACATATATTTTTAATAAACTTACATACCCTCGTAGGATTAATAAGCTCACGTTGAGACTGTATTGGCTTAATTTAATCTGCCCTGCATGCAGCGTGAAAATAGAACTTTTCTTGCAGATGCTGTCTTCCAGTTTCTCACTCTGGCTTCTGGATTTGGTGTGTGTGATTTTCAACGCGCCCCTCTGTCCTTATATTTCAGTCTCTCGCCCGTACGAGAAAGCACCTCTAAATTCCCCAAAAGATTTTAGTTTCATCTCCTGATTTGAGGCGATTTGAAGCAATCTGTGTTTTTCCTGTACTTGTTTTTCTCTTCTGTTCACTACACACTTATATTCTTCCGTCCTTCCTATGTATCATTCCCTTTTCCCCATATGAGGCTTTCATTCCATATAAGTTTTATCCAAATCCGTTGAGGCTTGTTAGTGTAATAAATTTTTAAAGATTATTAGCTAACTTTTAGCCGATGTGATGAAGGTGAAAAATATTAATTATCTTTAAAACTATTTATATTTGAATATTATCATTTTGGATATAATTCCTAGTCTATCTCCTTTGTTGAATTATATTTATTTAATATTATTCCAACCGGGCGTTCTCCGGTAGTTAATAATTTAATTTTCAGTAAATGCATACTTTTAAAGTCCGCCATACATTTCTATATAGCTATTTCCTCCTTCTTGTAATACCGTTCCAGCTAAACGTAATTCACATTTCCGCTGTCTACAAACTTCAAAGCAAGACCCGCCGAGCCGACCTTGCACTGTGTGTGTGGGTGTCGCGTGGGCGTGTGTCGCGCTACAACCAAGCAAGTGTTAACAAATCTCGCCACAGTAGTAATAGTAGTTTTTTCAGTTTTAGTCTGATCTACCATCTTTATGGTTTAAGTCATCTGCGTTAGGAGTTAACAGCAGCGATATGTTAGATAACTGATAACAGGGAGGAGGTAACACAGTAAAATCTGGGTAAATTTTTTTTTTGGTTTTTCTCTTAATTTGTTAGGGAGCACGGTATCTTTTTTTCTTCTTTCTTTCTCGAGTAAGTCGCAGTCAGTTATTTGCCATGGCTGAGCGTGCAAAACTTAGAGCAATGCTAAGAGAGGAAGCAAGGGAAGTAGGACTACAAGGTGCAGAAGTGCTAGCTTTTGTGAACGGAGAACTTGGCAGATATGAGGCGGAGAAGAAGGAGTCAGAAGCTAGAGAGAAAAAGAAAGAAGACCGTCAATTGGAACAGAAGAAGGAAGCAGAAGCTAGAGAGATAGAGAAAGCAAGAGAAGAGCGTCAATTGGAAAGTAAGAGAATTGAGGCGGAAATGGAAGCTCGCAGGGCGAACGAACGAGAGAAGGAGAGACAGCAGGAGGAAAGATAGAAGGAAAGACAACATGAGGAAAGAGAGAATGAGCAACGACGTCAGCACTAATTGGCGCTTAAGATACTAGAGGTTCAAAGTCGCGGTGCAACGTCTAAATCTAGCAATGAAGAGAAGTCTTCACCTCGGTCACCTTTAACTGATCATTCCAGTACTCAATCTCCTCAATTAGCTGCTATGTCTTTTGCCCTAGACTCCTTCCCAAGTCACAATGAAAAAATTGACACTTATCTAGAAAAATTTGAGAAATGACCGCTAGCAAATTTTTGCAACTATTCCGAAACAGCAGAAAAGAAGGAACCGAGACGTTTCACCAGTTCCCTTCACGTCTGAAGGGATATTTGACGAAGAGTTTTGAGCTGTCAGAGCTTCCTTGCACTTTTGAAGAGCTAGAAGAGTTTGTTCTAACAGAATAAATAAAAAGCACTCTGTCAAATGAAACCCGTAGATTTCTTGCTAAACAGGGAGCTGTAAAGCTGGAAGACATTTTAAGTAGGTCTGAGCGATATACCAATGCGATAGCCGAGCTTCTATGCTCAAAACGCAAGCCTACAGATGAGCCTTCTCGCAAAAATAACCTACAACAGTCTTCCCAGTCATTTTCCCATCAACACCCTAGGGATACAGTACCCCATTCTCCCCCCCCCCCCCCCCCCAGGAAAAAACGAAATTCTACAAAACTCGATACCGCGCCAAACCCCATGATCGGCCCAACCGTCACTCATGGCAGCCAGGCCAAAAGAGACATGACAAAGAGAAAACCCCTGCGCAAGGGACATCTGATCAGGGCAAACACACGGGGCCTAACTGCATTGGGTGTTTGCAAACAGATTCGCAACAGAGGAAGAATGTCAGTGATTCTCAACCTGAGGGTGAGAGACCTTCGACGCGAGGAACTGTTTTATTGAACGGGACTTCAACCGATTGTTTGTTTGATACAGGTTTGAGCTTTGATTGTATTGTCGCAAGGCATTTGGTCACACCTGGTCAAGAGACAGAAGAAACCGTCAATTTATGTGGAGTTTTCAAAGGAGATGAACCCATAACGCTTCCAGTCGCACTTGTAGAGATACACTCTGATTTCGTCAGAGGTTTTATTAAAGCGGCTATAATGGATGATCCGATGTACCCAGTCATACTAGGTTGTAGATACGTGTTTATAGGAAGACCGAAAGAGCCGATTGTGGCAGCAGTAACCACAAGAGGGCAAACCAAGAAGGAACGGGAGCCTGCACCTAATATGTTACCTGTGGAACTAAAAGAGGCGAAACAAAAGGACCCTACATTGGAGCCCTGCTTTAGAAAACTGCCCATGGCGAAGGACCCCAGACACAACGGAGACATATTTTCTAAGGATGGAGTACTGTATCGAAGAACGGGCGACCATGAAAACTGACATAACCAGCTCCTAGTACCGACGCAGTACCGAGACCAAATCTTAGAAATGGGGCACTCTCTTCCCTTTAGCGGACAAATGGGACAAAACGCCACTGTTCAGTGAATATCAACTCACTATTGGTGGCCAGGAATGAACACTGATATTATCAGATATGTGAAATCCTGCGCCAAGTGCCATCGTGTGGCACCCAAGCATTGGACACCCCCATTTCCTATGGGAGAAATGCCAATAGTGGGGACACCATTTGAACAGGTTGCAGTCGACATTATAGGACCCCTAGAAAGGAATAAAAGAAGGAACATGTTTATTCTGACCTTAGTCGACACATGCACTATGTGGGCCGAAGCTATACCGCTAACATGCACTGATTCCAAGCATGTCGCAGAAGCCCTAGTGCAGATCATTACACGGTTGGGATTCCGTCAACAAGTTTTGACGGATAACAGATCCCAATTCCGTAGCCTGTTAATGGAGGAGATCTTTAAGATCTTGAGGGCCAAATACATCCACACCAGCCCGTAACATCCGGCCGGAAATGGCCTCGTGGAACGTTTTAACGGCAGCCTCACCATGATGTTACGTAAGCTGGGACAAGAGAAACCTGAAGATTGGGACCTTTTCATTCCCGCAGCCTTATTCGCCTACAGGGAAGTCCCACAGGCATCTACAGGTTTACCATCAACTACACTTTTATTCGGCAGACCTATTAAGGGCCCGCTAGAAGCCTTACTCCGGTCACTGAATGACCAGAAGGCTGATGAGACAGTCGTCTCAGCATTTAAGTATGTATCGGAACTTGAGGAGAGGTTACAACTAGGATGGGATCTAGCAACATTCAACCTTAAGCGAGCACGCATGAAGCACGCTAAACGATACAACAGAACAGCGAAAGAGAGAGAATTACAACCAGGTGAGAAAGTTTTGTTGTTACATCCTACCGGAAGCAACAAACTACGTATCGGATGGCAAGGGCCGTTTACCGTCCTTAAGAAGATCTCGAGAACTAATTACAAGATCTCTATTAAAGGAAAGGAAAAAGTCTACCATATAAATCTGTTAAAGAAATATTTGGAAAGACCGGTGCCTTCTCCCGAACATCTCTTGGCGGTATCTGTAGCAACCGAAGATGAGGAAGATGACGATAGTTGCATGAAATATCCACTGCAACAAACGGAATCATTCAAAGGTGTTAAATTCGGCGACACTCTCTCAGAAGCACAACGGACAGAAACGAAGGCGTTATTGAAACAGTACTCAGCAGTCTTAACGGACATACCTGGTCCAACGCATCTCGCAGAGTTTGATATGAAGCTGACAAACGAGACACCTGTGCGAACCAGAGTTTACCCGATCCCGTATGCGAAAGCAGACACGTTACGCGGAGAGATAGACAAACTACGTCAAGCTGGGATTATTAGCGAGTCTACATCGCCCTATAGCTCGAGCGTCGTACTGTTGCAGAAACCTAATAAGGAAGTTCGGCTGTGTATTGACTACCGTTTACTTAACACAGTAACGGAATTCCAGCCTGAGCCTTTGTAAAACGCTTCTGAACTGTTCACCAAGCTTAGCAAGGCAAGAATTTTCTCCAAGATTGACCTGAGTAAAGGTAATTACCAAATACCAGTCACGAAGGACATTAAACCCCTGCTAGCTTTTAGCACCAGTGAAGGACTTTACCCTTTCAACGTTATGCCTTTCGGCTTCCACAACGCACCAGGAGTCTTCACCAAAATGATGAGAAAGCTTTTAGAACCCTTGCAAAGTCCACATATCCACAATTTCATGGACGATATACTGACTGCAACGGACAACTACGAAGAACATATTGCTACGGTCGCTATGCTTCTCATGAGACTAAAGGAAGCTGGCCTTACCACCCGTCCTAGCAAATGTTTAATCGGCTTTGAAAAGATTGACTTCCTGGGGCATACCAATTCTCAAGGGCGTATGTGGCCAGTTGCCAAAAACGTAGAGAAAATACGTGCAGCAAAGAGGCCGAAAACAAAGAGAGACACACGTTCGTTTCTATCACTGTATGCGTACTACCAGAAGTTCATTAAATCTTCAATGGCCTGATAGCACCTCTTACTGACGTCACAAAGAAGGGAAAACCCGATAAAGTTATTTGGAATGCAGAGTGTGAACACGCTTACGTCACTCTCAAGAAACAACTGTCCAAATACCCAATTCTAATGTTACCTGACTTTAAGAAACCTTTCATTTTGCGTGTAGATGCCTCCGGATAGGGAATCGGGTCAACACTGTTTCAGGCAGATGACAAGAATCTGAACCTGTTATTTCCAGTTGCATACGGCAGCCGCAAACTAAATACAGCAGAAAGGAATTATTCCACCGTGGAGAGGGAATGTTTAGGACTCGTGAATGAAATCAGGAGACATCATGAATATCTATATGGTGTTTCATTCACGGTACAAACTGATCATGCTCCATTGGCATTTCTTGGAGCCAATTAGGAATTTAACGCAATGATTATGTGTTGGGCTTTGCTGTTAAGCGTGTACTCGTTTAAAGTACAATATATACCAGGAAAAGAGAATGTAGGAGCGGATTTTATGAGTCGAAATTGGAGCATAGAGAAGGATGATGCAATGGAAGATAGCAATCACTCGGACGCTGAGTATGTGTCACGTAGCGTTTAAAGGATAAGAGAATTATTTAGAGGAAATAATAGATCTGATGTGGAAGATTTGGCTCAAGGAATCCCTGCTGGGTTTTCCCACTTCCAAAGGGTGACGAAGAGGGTAAATTCTCCTAACTCGACAGGTCTGGAAAAGATTGTAAGGAGATATTTGGTCTCTCGCTACCGTCGTCCCCTTCTCAGTTATCTATTATTATTATTCTTTAAATTATATTATATTTTACGAGCCCCCCCTCCCTTATAAAGGAAGATAAACATAGACAATATTCAACATCTAATGGAAGGAACAAAGCGTGGGGTACAGTATATACACCCAATTGGTTTATTGCAATAAAGTGAATAGATGGTGAATGATAGTATTGTCGATGGAATTAGTGTCTGCTGTATGTATTATGTGTCTCACAATTCACGTGTTTTTCATCATGGATGACTAAACTTTGTGGCATTGATTAGGTGAGTTTCCTTTGTCGTGGACTTAGCTTTTCAGCCCCCGGCTGATAGTGAAGTGTGGTTAGTTCTCCGGTCTCCTGACGTTGCCCCGGTAGGTCTTGAATGGTTCGGATTTGCCTTCTCTGTGCTCGACTCCGTATTCTGCGCTGAGATTGGACTGTCGTGCAAGGCTCCACCATAGACTGAAGACAAATACGACGGCTTCATTAATTTTCTAGCTTTAGAAAGCAGTCTTTCCCTAAGCCGTCCCTCTGCCTGTCACCTCAGATTTTAGTCTCTAACATCATATGTCTAGAGTCTAATCTTGAATTCAAGTTTCTCCTGTCTGTCCTTTATTATATTTCTCTGCCCCAGTGGCAGTATTATAATTCTTTAGACTGATTTATCGTCAGCTTAACCCGATGAATTATTATAAATGTCAGTTAAACCCACCAAATTTATCATAGAAATGTCGGCAACAGTATTCTAGTTCTGTGCCTCTAGCCTAATCGTCATGTCATTATGATGAATTTAACAAATAATTGGACATCCGTGTTTTTAGAATTGTCTGACAACATTATCACACACTTCATGTCTGGTCGCATCGTCATATAATTTATAATGAATATATGTCACGGTCGGTCAACATTATCGTTAATATTAATTTCCGTTAGTCTAAACGTCGGGTCGAAAATAATCAAATAATATGGAAATTAATAGCTATATATATATATTCCCGTTATACATTATTATGAACATGTACATATCCCGTGGGATCATAAAATATACCCGATCACATGTGGCTGGATGTGATCGTAAAACAAAAATATGAATAAAGTAAACATACCAATCTTGCGTCGATTTTGCAATGTACTACACATTTCATCACATTATATTCTAGCGAGATTTCACTTACCTACTCAAAGATGGACGCTAACCCGCAATTAGACACGTGGCTTCAGTGCTTTTAATGCGAGAATTCGCCGATAATTGGGTTAGACCTAGCTGTCTCAAGGGTTCCGGGCAAGTGAAGATTGCCCGTGTTTGGCGCACTTTTAGCGGGACATTTCCGCTTGGACACGTGATCCATAGCGTGCATCATGTGACATTAGCGTCAAATAAACGCTCCAATCAATAGCGTTAAAAGTCACGTGGGGTCTTCCTAAAGTGGCATAAACTGGTTTTATCAGCTTAAGCAGTCTTAAATTAAAACAGGTTCCTAGCTACCGAGGTCATTGGTCAACAATGACGTCGTATCTAAAAATAGCGAGGAGAAATACTGAATGCTAGGAGAATTTCCGCCAGTGACAATTCCCGGGACTTTGCGATCATGCATTGAGGATGAGAAAAAAAACGATGTCCGTAAATAATAAAAAAAATGAAGAGAAGATTGGGCAAGTTGTCACACAAGCCCCTCCTCAAGTTTGACGTTCCGTCCAACTCCTCTTGTCCTGTCTTCCTCTTCTTTTCCAGTTTCTCATATCTCCTCGGTTGCGTCCGGATGTCTGCTCAAAAAATCTGCCCCTACGTTGTTCTTCCCAGGTATGTATTCTATGTGAAAGGAATATGGCTGCAACAGGAGTGACCATCTCATAAGCCGGGCATTAAGGTTCTTCGACGCTGCAAGAAATATCAACGGTTGGTGATCACACTGCACCGTGAACTTTTTCCCGTATAAATATGGTTGAAACTTCTGCACAGCCCATATTAGCGACAGACATTCTCGTTCGATGGTAGAGTAGTTCTGTTCAGCAGGGTTCAATTTCCTACTAGCATATGCGATGGGGAATAGAGTTGCAGAAGGTCTATCACTAGGCTGCAGGAGAGTGGCTCCTATCCCTATATTGCTAGCATCTGTTCGCAGCGTAAAGTTCAGAGTTAAGTCAGGCAGTCGCAGAATTGGCCTAGCTGTGAGTTTCTCCTTCAGCAGCGTGTAGGCATTTTCGCACTCCGCTGTCCAGGTTACTTTGTCCGGGTTCCCATTCTTGGTTAATGCGGTCAATGGCGCACTCAGGGTATTAAAATCTTTAATATATCTCTGGTAGAAGCCACATAGAGACACAAATGACCTTACATCCTTTTTAGTCTGGGGTCGTGGGGCCCGCTGTAACTTCTCAATATTACGCGCATCTGGGAACATGCATCCATGCGAGATAGTGTGTCCCAGGAATTCTAGTTGCTCGCAGGCAATTTGACATTTTGTAGGGCGAGCGGTGAGTCCTGTTTCTCTAAGTCTTTCGAAGAGTAGGGAAACTGCGTCCAGGTGCTCCTCAAAGGTGTTCGTGGCAATAAGTATGTCGTCCATGAAATTACTTATCCCAGGGTGGTTCAGGGGTTCCAGTAGCTTCCTCATCATACGAGTAAAGACGCTTGGGGCGTTGCTTAGCCCAAATGGCAATACATTAAACTCGTAATGGCCTTCAGAAGTACTAAATGCTAACATATGTCGAATTTCCTCTTTTACCGGGATCTGGTAGTACCCTTTGCTAAGGTCTATCTTCGAAAAGTATCGTGCTCTACTCAGCTTGGTGAAAAGCTGATTCTGATCCGGTAAGGGCTCCGCTTGAAATTCCGTTACAGCGTTGAGCCTTCGGTAGTCTATGCAGAGGCGATGTTCTCCTGTGGATTTTCTAAGCAACACTACACTCGCACTATAAGGCGACTCTGATTTTGAGATAATATTTTCCTTAAGCAGGTACTCGATTTCCTCACTCAATGCCTTTGCTTTAGCATAAGGAACAGGATAGTTCTTAACTCGTACCGGGGCGAGGTCTGTTAGCTTCATATCAAATTCTATCAGGTTGGTCATGCCAGGTTTATCCGTGAGTGTACTAGTGTGTTTTCTCAACAACTGTTGAACCCGTGCCTGCTGATCCTCCGTTAAAGTTGAACTAATCTGAACATCTTGATGAGTTTCGCACTGACGAAGAGGGTATTCACAGGAGGTCAGGGGTTCTGCCTCAGTTTCCGTCGCAATAGCCAGTGTCAGGAAATGTGCTGGTTCTGCACCTGGTCTTTCATAATATCGCTTCAGCAGGTTTATGTGGTAAATTTTCTGCTTCCCCTTTATGGCAATCTTGTAATTGGTGCGCGACATTTTCTCAACAATTTTATATGGACCTCTCCACCCGATTTGCAATTTATTATTGCTACTGGGCAGGAGTAATAATACCTGTTCTCCTACTTCTAGCTCCCTATCCTTCGCAGTGCGGTTGTAGTAACGCGCATGTTTACGACGGGCACGGCGTACATTTTCCTTTGCCAGTTCCCATCCTGTTTTAAGGCGTTGGGTCAACTCCTTCACGTATTGGGATGCAGAGGTGACCGTCTCATCAGCTTTATCATCTGTCCAAGTACGTAACAGTGCCTCTAAAGGTCCTTTTATAGGTCTACCAAACAGCAATGTGGCAGGAGGCATCCCAGTAGAATTGTGGGGTACTTCGCGGTAAGCAAATAGTGCTGCGGGTAAGTATTGATCCCAGCTCTCTGGTTTTTCCTGCGCAAGTTTCCGAAGGATGGAAATAAGGGTCCCGTTAAACCGCTCCACCTGGCCATTTGCCTGGGGGTGGTAGGGAGAGGTGTGGATATGTCGGGCCTGAAATATCCTAAACACTTCCTCGGTGAGTTTTCCTCGGAATTGGGAACCATTATCTGTCAGGATCTGTGACGGAAACCCTAGCCGAGTAAATATGGTGAGCAGAGCCTCAGCAACATGCTTAGAATCACAGGCGGGCATAGCAATTGCCTCTGCCCACATGGAGCAACAATCCACTAACGTGAGTATATAACTGTTTCTCTTTTTGCTACGAGTAAGTGGACCCACAATATCCACCGCTACTCGTTCGAAGGGTGTGCCCAAGATTGGCATTTCTCCCAGAGTGGCTGGGGCCGTCCAGTGTTTCGGCGCTGTCCTCTGGCACTGCGGGCATGATTTCACATATCTCTGGATATCGGCGTTGATACCTGGCCAATAATAATGACATGAAATACGCTGAATCGTGGCACTTATGCCCATGTGGCCACTAAACGGAAGGGCATGGCCCATTTCTAGGACCTGGGCTCGGTATGCTGATGGAACCACAAGTTGCCCATGTTCCTGTCCTCCATTTCCTGCTTTCCGATGCAACAGCCCATTTTTCTTGTAGAAGTCTCCCTTTTGGAGAGGAGTGTGCGCTCTCGGTAGTTTTTTGTAGCAGGGTGCTAGAGATTGATCCTCCGTTTGTGCCTTTTTTAATTCCTCAGGAAGGATGTTGGGTGGGGATTCCAACTCCGTATTCCGTTTGGCCTGTCCTCTAGTGGTGACAGCCGCCACAACCAGAGGGTGAATGGGTTCTCCCAAGAACACATACCTACACCCTAAGATCAAGGGATAAATAGGGTCGTCCAAGATCGCTGCACGGATTTCCCCAGTCACATATTTTGATTTGACCTTAATCTTGGCTATGGCCAAACGCATAGGTGCTGCACTTTTAGTAGGTCCTTGTATTTCTATAGTGTCTTCTGTCATCTGGTCAGGCTTGACTAGGGATGCACAGACAACTGCGTCGAATGCAAGGCCTGTATCATAAAGGCAGGTCACCTCTTGGTCATTTACGAGGACTGTCTCAACGACCGGGGGATGTCGGGGTTTGTCCAGAGGTTCTTCCGGTCCATTTCCCCTTGCGGCACTTTTACGTAAGCAGGCAGCATGATGAGGTGGGTTTTTCCGGTTGCACTCCTGCGTATTGTGGGTGATGGTTCTACAGTGCTTACACCATTTTTCCCCTTGCCTCTGCTGCTGGAAATTAGATCTCTGAGTAGTCTTGTAGTCTGGCTTGTCATGCTTTTTGAAGTTAGTATACGGTGGTTTCACTTGGGGGTCCATGTGTGACTGAGCTGTCTGTCTAGGTACGTAATCTGGTTGTTTCCGTCTGGGTGGTGGATTCTCTGATAGTGCTGCCTGATATCGTTCCGCTAACTGGACTATGGATTCTAAAGTGCTGGCCCCATTCTCTGTCAGGAATCTTCTCATGTCGGAAGTCATGGTGTCCTTCAGTTGTTCGATCATGACCATTTCCTTCAGGCCTTCCCAATCATGAGTAAAATTCCCTAGGGCACCCCACTTCTCCACGTAGGAATCCAGTCTCGCAGCAAACTGAGCAAAGTTCTCTCCGACTTCCCTCCTAGAGTTACGGAACCTCTTCCTATAGGCGTCAGCATGTAGCTCATAACGAACCAATAGTGCCTTTTTCAAAGAGTCGTAGTCATCCTGTAAACCTGGAGGAAGCTTGCTATACACGTCATAAGCAGTTCCTCTAAGCCCTTGCGACAGTTTCAGGTTCCATTTGCTCTTCTCCAAACCAAACGTGGTGGCAAACTTCTCAAATTTGTCGAGATACCTATCGATCGAGTCGGCTTGTTCCGAGAAAGCTTCAAATGGAAACGTCAAAGGTCCCAAAGTTGACATGAGTGAGGATGGCAAAGGTCCGGTGCCCCCTGCGTGCAAGGAAGGCATATCATCTGACCGTGGCGATAGGTTGCCTGAGGAGGTAGATGCGGTCGCACCGGCTACTGGTTCAACTCTTTGAGCTTGTCCCTGCATCTCTAACTGCTTCATCTTCAATGCATGCTCGCGTTCATCTCTCTCGCTTCTTTCTCTAGCGTCTACAGCTTTTATCCTCTCATCTATTTCTGCTAACTTTATTCGCTCTTCTCTTTCAGCTTTCGCTGTTTCTCGAGCGTAATACTTATCAGTCTCGACACTGACATAATTTGCAAGGTCCACCCCACTATAACCTAGATCTCGACCGGCCTCCCCTAGTGCTGCCTTAAGCTTAACTATTTCAGCCATCTTTTGCAGTTAAAGTCCACACTGAGTAAGCTAGTGCTACCTTCCAATAGTATTTCTAGCAACAAGTAAATACTAATTATTTATCCGACTGCTGTAGAATGAAATTACTACAGTTATGGAGACTTAAGGTCTGTAATTCAATGAAATACAAAATCAAGAACTAACTTAATTAAACACAACATATATATAAAGGGATTCACCAATCAATGCCTGAATTTCTAGAAAAAATGTTTTCTGTCTTTCTAGAGCTCACTGTGTGAAAATACATGTGTTAAAATGGTATACTGTAATGACTGAATGGATGATACTATCCCAGAGGTATGATAAAATACATAAGTTCAAATCCCGGACCGAGACACCAGTGTCACGTAGCGTTTAAAGGATAAGAGAATTATTTAGAGGAAATAATAGATCTGATGTGGAAGATTTGGCTCAAGGAATCCCTGCTGGGTTTTCCCACTTCCGAAGGGTGACGAAGAGGGTAAATTCTCCTAACTCGACAGGTCTGGAAAAGATTGTAAGGAGATATTTGGTCTCTCGCTACCGTCGTCCCCTTCTCAGTTATCTATTATTATTATTCTTTAAATTATATTATATTTTACGAGCCCCCCCTCCCTTATAAAGGAAGATAAACATAGACAATATTCAACATCTAATGGAAGGAACAAAGCGTGGGGTACAGTATATACACCCAATTGGTTTATTGCAATAAAGTGAATAGATGGTGAATGATAGTATTGTCGATGGAATTAGTGTCTGCTGTATGTATTATGTGTCTCACAATTCACGTGTTTTTCATCATGGATGACTAAACTTTGTGGCATTGATTAGGTGAGTTTCCTTTGTCGTGGACTTAGCTTTTCAGCCCCGGCTGATAGTGAAGTGTGGTTAGTTCTCCGGTCTCCTGACGTTGCCCCGGTAGGTCTTGAATGGTTCGGATTTGCCTTCTCTGTGCTCGACTCCGTATTCTGCGCTGAGATTGGACTGTCGTGCAAGGCTCCACCATAGACTGAAGACAAATACGACGGCTTCATTAATTTTCTAGCTTTAGAAAGCAGTCTTTCCCTAAGCCGTCCCTCTGCCCGTCACCTCAGATTTTAGTCTCTAACATCATATGTCTAGAGTCTAATCTTGAATTCAAGTTTCTCCTGTCTGTCCTTTATTATATTTCTCTGCCCCAGTGGCAGTATTATAATTCTTTAGACTGATTTATCGTCAGCTTAACCCGATGAATTATTATAAATGTCAGTTAAACCCACCAAATTTATCATAGAAATGTCGGCAACAGTATTCTAGTTCTGTGCCTCTAGCCTAATCGTCATGTCATTATGATGAATTTAACAAATAATTGGACATCCGTGTTTTAGAATTGTCTGACAACATTATCACACACTTCATGTCTGGTCGCCTCGTCATATAATTTATAATGAATATATGTCACGGTCGGTCAACATTATCGTTAATATTAATTTCCGTTAGTCTAAACGTCGGGTCGAAAATAATCAAATAATATGGAAATTAATAGCTATATATATATATATTCCCGTTATACATTATTATGAACATGTACATATCCCGTGGGATCATAAAATATACCCGATCACATGTGGCTGGATGTGATCGTAAAACAAAAATATGAATAAAGTAAACATACCAATCTTGCGTCGATTTTGCAATGTACTACACATTTCATCACATTATATTCTAGCGAGATTTCACTTACCTACTCAAAGATGGACGCTAACCCGCAATTAGACACGTGGCTTCAGTGCTTTTAATGCGAGAATTCGCCGATAATTGGGTTAGACCTAGCTGTCTCAAGGGTTCCGGGCAAGTGAAGATTGCCCGTGTTTGGCGCACTTTTAGCGGGACATTTCCGCTTGGACACGTGATCCATAGCGTGCATCATGTGACATTAGCGTCAAATAAACGCTCCAATCAATAGCGTTAAAAGTCACGTGGGGTCTTCCTAAAGTGGCATAAACTGGTTTTATCAGCTTAAGCAGTCTTAAATTAAAACAGGTTCCTAGCTACCGAGGTCATTGGTCAACAATGACGTCGTATCTAAAAATAGCGAGGAGAAAATACTGAATGCTAGGAGAATTTCCGCCAGTGACAATTCCCGGGACTTTGCGATCATGCATTGAGGATGAGAAAAAAACGATGTCACGTAAATAATAAAAAAAATGAAGAGAAGATTGGGCAAGTTGTCACACAAGCCCCTCCTCAAGTTTGACGTTCCGTCCAACTCCTCTTGTCCTGTCTTCCTCTTCTTTTCCAGTTTCTCATATCTCCTCGGTTGCGTCCGGATGTCTGCTCAAAAAATCTGCCCCTACGTTGTTCTTCCCAGGTATGTATTCTATGTGAAATGAATATGGCTGCAACAGGAGTGACCATCTCATAAGCCGGGCATTAAGGTTCTTCGACGCTGCAAGAAATATCAACGGTTGGTGATCACACTGCACCGTGAACTTTTTCCCGTATAAATATGGTTGAAACTTCTGCACAGCCCATATTAGCGACAGACATTCTCGTTCGATGGTAGAGTAGTTCTGTTCAGCAGGGTTCAATTTCCTACTAGCATATGCGATGGGGAATAGAGTTGCAGAAGGTCTATCACTAGGCTGCAGGAGAGTGGCTCCTATCCCTATATTGCTAGCATCTGTTCGCAGCGTAAAGTTCAGAGTTAAGTCAGGCAGTCGCAGAATTGGCCTAGCTGTGAGTTTCTCCTTCAGCAGCGTGTAGGCATTTTCGCACTCCGCTGTCCAGGTTACTTTGTCCGGGTTCCCATTCTTGGTTAATGCGGTCAATGGCGCACTCAGGGTATTAAAATCTTTAATATATCTCTGGTAGAAGCCACATAGAGACACAAATGACCTTACATCCTTTTTAGTCTGGGGTCGTGGGGCCCGCTGTAACTTCTCAATATTACGCGCATCTGGGAACATGCATCCATGCGAGATAGTGTGTCCCAGGAATTCTAGTTGCTCGCAGGCAATTTGACATTTTGTAGGGCGAGCGGTGAGTCCTGTTTCTCTAAGTCTTTCGAAGAGTAGGGAAACTGCGTCCAGGTGCTCCTCAAAGGTGTTCGTGGCAATAAGTATGTCGTCCATGAAATTACTTATCCCAGGGTGGTTCAGGGGTTCCAGTAGCTTCCTCATCATACGAGTAAAGACGCTTGGGGCGTTGCTTAGCCCAAATGGCAATACATTAAACTCGTAATGGCCTTCAGAAGTACTAAATGCTAACATATGTCGAATTTCCTCTTTTACCGGGATCTGGTAGTACCCTTTGCTAAGGTCTATCTTCGAAAAGTATCGTGCTCTACTCAGCTTGGTGAAAAGCTGATTCTGATCCGGTAAGGGCTCCGCTTGAAATTCCGTTACAGCGTTGAGCCTTCGGTAGTCTATGCAGAGGCGATGTTCTCCTGTGGATTTTCTAAGCAACACTACACTCGCACTATAAGGCGACTCTGATTTTGAGATAATATTTTCCTTAAGCAGGTACTCGATTTCCTCACTCAATGCCTTTGCTTTAGCATAAGGAACAGGATAGTTCTTAACTCGTACCGGGGCGAGGTCTGTTAGCTTCATATCAAATTCTATCAGGTTGGTCATGCCAGGTTTATCCGTGAGTGTACTAGTGTGTTTTCTCAACAACTGTTGAACCCGTGCCTGCTGATCCTCCGTTAAAGTTGAACTAATCTGAACATCTTGATGAGTTTCGCACTGACGAAGAGGGTATTCACAGGAGGTCAGGGGTTCTGCCTCAGTTTCCGTCGCAATAGCCAGTGTCAGGAAATGTGCTGGTTCTGCACCTGGTCTTTCATAATATCGCTTCAGCAGGTTTATGTGGTAAATTTTCTGCTTCCCCTTTATGGCAATCTTGTAATTGGTGCGCGACATTTTCTCAACAATTTTATATGGACCTCTCCACCCGATTTGCAATTTATTATTGCTACTGGGCAGGAGTAATAATACCTGTTCTCCTACTTCTAGCTCCCTATCCTTCGCAGTGCGGTTGTAGTAACGCGCATGTTTACGACGGGCACGGCGTACATTTTCCTTTGCCAGTTCCCATCCTGTTTTAAGGCGTTGGGTCAACTCCTTCACGTATTGGGATGCAGAGGTGACCGTCTCATCAGCTTTATCATCTGTCCAAGTACGTAACAGTGCCTCTAAAGGTCCTTTTATAGGTCTACCAAACAGCAATGTGGCAGGAGGCATCCCAGTAGAATTGTGGGGTACTTCGCGGTAAGCAAATAGTGCTGCGGGTAAGTATTGATCCCAGCTCTCTGGTTTTTCCTGCGCAAGTTTCCGAAGGATGGAAATAAGGGTCCCGTTAAACCGCTCCACCTGGCCATTTGCCTGGGGGTGGTAGGGAGAGGTGTGGATATGTCGGGCCTGAAATATCCTAAACACTTCCTCGGTGAGTTTTCCTCGGAATTGGGAACCATTATCTGTCAGGATCTGTGACGGAAACCCTAGCCGAGTAAATATGGTGAGCAGAGCCTCAGCAACATGCTTAGAATCACAGGCGGGCATAGCAATTGCCTCTGCCCACATGGAGCAACAATCCACTAACGTGAGTATATAACTGTTTCTCTTTTTGCTACGAGTAAGTGGACCCACAATATCCACCGCTACTCGTTCGAAGGGTGTGCCCAAGATTGGCATTTCTCCCAGAGTGGCTGGGGCCGTCCAGTGTTTCGGCGCTGTCCTCTGGCACTGCGGGCATGATTTCACATATCTCTGGATATCGGCGTTGATACCTGGCCAATAATAATGACATGAAATACGCTGAATCGTGGCACTTATGCCCATGTGGCCACTAAACGGAAGGGCATGGCCCATTTCTAGGACCTGGGCTCGGTATGCTGATGGAACCACAAGTTGCCCATGTTCCTGTCCTCCATTTCCTGCTTTCCGATGCAACAGCCCATTTTTCTTGTAGAAGTCTCCCTTTTGGAGAGGAGTGTGCGCTCTCGGTAGTTTTTTGTAGCAGGGTGCTAGAGATTGATCCTCCGTTTGTGCCTTTTTTAATTCCTCAGGAAGGATGTTGGGTGGGGATTCCAACTCCGTATTCCGTTTGGCCTGTCCTCTAGTGGTGACAGCCGCCACAACCAGAGGGTGAATGGGTTCTCCCAAGAACACATACCTACTCCCTAAGATCAAGGGATAAATAGGGTCGTCCAAGATCGCTGCACGGATTTCCCCAGTCACATATTTTGATTTGACCTTAATCTTGGCTATGGCCAAACGCATAGGTGCTGCACTTTTAGTAGGTCCTTGTATTTCTATAGTGTCTTCTGTCATCTGGTCAGGCTTGACTAGGGATGCACAGACAACTGCGTCGAATGCAAGGCCTGTATCATAAAGGCAGGTCACCTCTTGGTCATTTACGAGGACTGTCTCAACGACCGGGGGATGTCGGGGTTTGTCCAGAGGTTCTTCCGGTCCATTTCCCCTTGCGGCACTTTTACGTAAGCAGGCAGCATGATGAGGTGGGTTTTTCCGGTTGCACTCCTGCGTATTGTGGGTGATGGTTCTACAGTGCTTACACCATTTTTCCCCTTGCCTCTGCTGCTGGAAATTAGATCTCTGAGTAGTCTTGTAGTCTGGCTTGTCATGCTTTTTGAAGTTAGTATACGGTGGTTTCACTTGGGGGTCCATGTGTGACTGAGCTGTCTGTCTAGGTACGTAATCTGGTTGTTTCCGTCTGGGTGGTGGATTCTCTGATAGTGCTGCCTGATATCGTTCCGCTAACTGGACTATGGATTCTAAAGTGCTGGCCCCATTCTCTGTCAGGAATCTTCTCATGTCGGAAGTCATGGTGTCCTTCAGTTGTTCGATCATGACCATTTCCTTCAGGCCTTCCCAATCATGAGTAAAATTCCCTAGGGCACCCCACTTCTCCACGTAGGAATCCAGTCTCGCAGCAAACTGAGCAAAGTTCTCTCCGACTTCCCTCCTAGAGTTACGGAACCTCTTCCTATAGGCGTCAGCATGTAGCTCATAACGAACCAATAGTGCCTTTTTCAAAGAGTCGTAGTCATCCTGTAAACCTGGAGGAAGCTTGCTATACACGTCATAAGCAGTTCCTCTAAGCCCTTGCGACAGTTTCAGGTTCCATTTGCTCTTCTCCAAACCAAACGTGGTGGCAAACTTCTCAAATTTGTCGAGATACCTATCGATCGAGTCGGCTTGTTCCGAGAAAGCTTCAAATGGAAACGTCAAAGGTCCCAAAGTTGACATGAGTGAGGATGGCAAAGGTCCGGTGCCCCCTGCGTGCAAGGAAGGCATATCATCTGACCGTGGCGATAGGTTGCCTGAGGAGGTAGATGCGGTCGCACCGGCTACTGGTTCACTCTTTGAGCTTGTGTCCTGCATCTCTAACTGCTTCATCTTCAATGCATGCTCGCGTTCATCTCTCTCGCTTCTTTCTCTAGCGTCTACAGCTTTTATCCTCTCATCTATTTCTGCTAACTTTATTCGCTCTTCTCTTTCAGCTTTCGCTGTTTCTCGAGCGTAATACTTATCAGTCTCGACACTGACATAATTTGCAAGGTCCACCCCACTATAACCTAGATCTCGACCGGCCTCCCCTAGTGCTGCCTTAAGCTTAACTATTTCAGCCATCTTTTGCAGTTAAAGTCCACACTGAGTAAGCTAGTGCTACCTTCCAATAGTATTTCTAACAACAAGTAAATACTAATTATTTATCCGACTGCTGTAGAATGAAATTACTACAGTTATGGAGACTTAAGGTCTGTAATTCAATGAAATACAAAATCAAGAACTAACTTAATTAAACACAACATATATAAAGGGATTCACCAATCAATGCCTGAATTTCTAGAAAAAATGTTTTCTGTCTTTCTAGAGCTCACTGTGTGAAAATACATGTGTTAAAATGGTATACTGTAATGACTGAATGGATGATACTATCCAGAGGTATGATAAAATACATAAGTTCAAATCCCGGACCGAGACACCAGTGTCACGTAGCGTTTAAAGGATAAGAGAATTATTTAGAGGAAATAATAGATCTGATGTGGAAGATTTGGCTCAGGAATCCCTGCTGGGTTTTCCCACTTCCGAAGGGTGACGAAGAGGGTAAATTCTCCTAACTCGACAGGTTGGGAAAAGATTGTAAGGAGATATTTGGTCTCTCGCTACCGTCGTCCCTTCTCAGTTATCTATTATTATTATTCTTTAAATTATATTATATTTTACGAGCCCCCCCTCCTTATAAAGGAAGATAAACATAGACAATATTCAACATCTAATGGAAGGAACAAAGCGTGGGGTACAGTATATACACCCAATTGGTTTATTGCAATAAATGAATAGATG